>JAHQIW010000890.1:0-95079 GCA_019055375.1 Parelaphostrongylus tenuis | reverse complement strand
AAGAAGGTCGTTAGCAGAAGACTGTGGTTAATGTGGTCTTCATTCTAAAGAAAAATTATTGCTGTTTCAATTGAATTTGTGCATTAACTTTGAATTTTCAGCAGGTGTAAGGAACATTCTCCTCAATTTAATACTAATTTTCTTGGGTTAGAAATTTCTGTTTACTCCTATGTTCTCCTGTCGAGGCGAAAATCCATAAATCAAAGCAATTGGACATGCAAACTTGGGTTTGCCGTACGATCACGTCTCCAAACCTCTCACCATTAACGCTGGATGCTGAGTTGAAATCTCATTTAACGAATATTAAGCCTCCTTATCGACCGCTTTTTCATAGATGAGCTCAAAATGATATAATCTGATAAGCATATAACATGTTTTGAGCTGTTAGGTCTAGTCGTATACAGGCGCCTGTTTCGTCCTATTGGGACTCATCAGTACCACCCTCCCTTGGTCTAGACGATCCTCTGAAATTGAATAATCCTTTATATAGATATCGAATAGAAAGAAAAGTCGGTTCCTTTACAGAGTAAAACTCGGCGGCGATTCCTTTATAGAGGATTATTTAATCTTATGGGAATGGCTGAACCAAGGGAGGGTCCTACTGATGAGTCCCCTATAGAACGAAGCGGGGCCCTGTATACTACTAGAACAGCTCAAAACATATTATATCCTTATCGAATTATTAAATCGTAAAATCTGGTTGTTCTTCTTGATTCGTTTTCGACCTGGTTTTACCTTCGTTTGATAAAAAAAGGAGTCGAAGAAAACGAGCTCATTGCCCACTGCAAATATCTATGAATCTGTTACCGTCTTTGTCTAGACTAACACCGTCTTTGTCTAGGAAATTGATTTGTCGTGTAAACAACATAATCAGGAAAAACAGCAACTACTGCAGCAACAGCACTTGTCCTGATGCGCCACTGATCTCCACTGTGTGGGACGATATAATTTACGGAAAATTTGTCAGTTATCACTGTTAATGGGACCTTATCCACACAGTGAATAAATTAATTCATCAAAACGCTGCGATAATTACCTTCACTAAATGAAGTAATGTTTTGTTTTTACATACGCTGCAATTTTCAAATTACGGAAAATTCATCTCTATTTAAAAGAAACTCGTTTATTCAAACCTCCTCATGCGGAAGGCGATAAATGTGAGAGTCGCTTCATCGTAGATAAATTGGTGTTGAAAGCGACAAACTTTTCCCTCCTCGACCAGCAAAGATTACGAACGCTCTATCACAAAATATCAGAGGAAATCACGCCTGATAATGGTTCATCACAGCAGTTATTAAAGAAGATGACATATCGTTAACCACAAATACAATCTGCTACATGGGGTCGCTGCCAGCAGCCTCAACGAATGACAGCTGGAAACAGCTAAAGAAAGGGGAAAAAACTCCGGTATCATAAGAAGCGCAGAGACGGGTCAGCTATCACCTTTCACAGGCATTTCTGTGGTTACGTCATTTTTATTAGTAGCGGTTTTTCTTGAGTTAACAACTAGTTCTGTAGTTTTTATATGAAGCCGCATCCCAAGACTTTCCGACAGTCAACCCGAACACCCTATGTAATAACACGACCCTTGAGATTGCACGAAGACGTGCTCAACCAGCATTTTACAATTCTGGGGACCTCGTCCAAAGCAGTATAATGTGATGACATGTCTTCAGTCTTTCATGAGGTCTGTTCTGACACTTATACAGTTCAGGAGACGTAATTCGGCACTACAGCCTCGTCAGTTACACGGTACTTTTAAGTTCTGTCACTTGCGTATCTCCTGCTAAGAGGAGCCGACACCGAAATACTTACACGCGTCGTCGTCAAGTGATGAAATCACCGAACAACAGTGTTGTACACTCGATTGCTCGTGGGTGGTGAAACATGATTGTCATGCTTTTTTTGCGAGTACTTTAAGCGAGTTCTCAAACATACTCGAAAGAAATTTATGACAATCATGTTTTACCATCCACGTGCAATCGAGTGTACAACACTGCCGTACGGTGATTTCTCACGTGACGACGGCCCGTGTAAGTACTTCGGTATCGGTTCCTCTTATCAGGGGATTTCTTCCGAGGAACTGACTAAACCGAAAGACAACGTGGACGAGGCTGTAATACCGAAACACATGTCTTGCACAGTATAGTAACCATAACAGACCTCGTCAAAGGCTTCATATATGTCATTGGATGCTAAAAAGTAGTTTTTATTTTGACCTAACTAATGCTAAGGCTGATAAATAAGTAATACTTGGCTAACGTTTCGACGTCTTCGTCTTCTCCAGAGGCGATGACTGGAGTCCGAGTGGACTGTCCATAAGCGATCGTCCTCGTGTGGTGCTCTCAAGTCGTATCTTCTCCAGTGGAGTCCGTTCAAGTAATCCAACATCGTACGACGACCTCCTTAAATAAGGCGGTTGCTATCTAATACTGAATACTGAATAACATAAATGTTCTAATACTAATACTAATACTAGTGGTCGTTTGTTTTCATGTTGACAGTTCATCCCTTAGCAGCCGGTACAAGATTAGCAAACACATAGCGTAGCAATATAATGTACTTACAAAATGAGACGAATGATCAGAACTGGACATATAATGGTAAAAATATTGAAAATGATTCAGCTGAAATGATTGATTTTACGGATATCGAAATAGCTTTATCATGTACCAGATGCGTATTTATGCACAGCAGCTTTATTCCTTGGTCTTTGTTTAGATTTCCATGTGGTAAAAATCCATGCCACGTTGATTGTTATTATTATTGGTGAGCCGAAAATGACAAGAACAGACGGCGAAATGACAACAGTCTTCCATTCACGTGATCACTGAAAAACACGAAACTTTCTGATTCATGTTATCATTTTGTCAAACTATCTTTTTTAGCGTCTCTTACCATTGCTTTTTTCTCCAAAACGTTACGTTAGATCTAAATAAATATCTGAATCTGATGGAAGCGAGTAGCTCAATGGTAGAGATGCCATTTAATACGCATATACGCCCTTGTTCCATCTACCACGTCCAATCCCTAGTCTTAATCACTACGTGTGGGTAGAATCGTTGCACACTTATCTGGGAGACGTGTATCCAATCCACAAAACCCTAAAACTCTCCGTGATGAAGATCTGGAAACTTTTTATCTCGATTATACCAATATTGCAGCGACAATGAACTTATCACTTTACAGCGAGATATGCAAAGGAGACCGAAGTTGATAAACAATAGCTAAAATATGAACAGATCAAAAGACATTCTATAATTTCCGGTTATTCAGGGAATTTGTAACTCGGGAAGACGGGTTGGTGGTTAAAGAGACATTTGAAACACAAAATATTTTCATTTTTCATAAAAAAATTAACCAGTTCCTCTAAATTAGTATCGATTTTCGTTTCGCGATCCATCTTCTCATCTACTGTGTGAATCGCAACTCTTTTTGAAATTATTTTCCTTCCGCCTATCCAATAAGCACTAAGGTTTTCGAACATTTCATCTGCGGGTTAGGTTATTGCCTCAGAACTGTCGTCTTCTTTATGGATAATGCTGGTCGAGTCGACTATCTTAAAACATCTGGGAGAGCTGCGATAGAACGTTCTCACTTGGTCACAAGTATTAGATATTTTCCAGAAAAAAGTGTGAGAAATTCCTAAAAAGATGAGGGGTTTCGTGGGTTTCAGTTGGGTCACCTGCACACTGTTGCTCGTGATGAGCGCCTCGCAACTGTGTGGTTCCTCCCTCTGTTTTATATTATGGAATATGTTTCTTTTTGAATTCACTACTTTCACTGATCGCGCATGTAAATGCGTCTCCTTTATGTAAGGTAGTGGGGTTCCCCCAATAGGTATTGACTAGGACGAAAGGCACTGTGCAGTTGACGAGACTGCGCATTGCCGAAACACGTGTATCGCACTGTGTAAGTGCCCATAACAGACCTTTCTCATGATTCAAAAATAACTACCAGGCATGATTTTTTTTATCCAAAAATTGCTAAATAAAGTGGACATCTTGATCTTTCCAGGCTCTGTAGAAAGAGAAGCCACCGAAATGTCAAGGTTTTTGAATGGATGATATTATAGAAACCTGATGTTCAGCTCAGTACGAAAAAGAAGGGGTTAATCATGAATACTGAGTTTGAGAGATAGTCTGTTGGGAGCGAGTAAAGTAGCATAAATACATAAACACTTGACACTTGAATAACTCGTCTCTAAATGATTAATCATTTTAGTTATACCATTTCAGTTCTATCTTACCATTTTAGGATGTTTTTCAGCAGAGTATTTTCATTAGGGAAGTTTGTGATTTTGAGTGGCATTCATCTGTAACAATAGTGGCACTGGTAGATGGTAGGTAGAAATCTAAGCGAAAATATTTCACACATTTATCCAGAACGATTAATCCCGGTGATGATCGTACACCCATGAACACCTAATCTCTCGATTATGATGAAAGTGTCGCCATTGTTGAAGATGCTCAGTTCTTGTTTTACTTTTTTTCATATTACACGTCATCGCAATATAGTGCACCTCTGGCAATCAGTTCGCTTCCTCGCATTCGTCCTTCTCAGGGTCTTCGAATATCTCACCTGTTGTTTCGACTGCCGCTTGAGAATTTTGTCTTCTTTACGAATTTCGTAGATGTTAGTCTATTCTCCTTGCAGATTTGTAGTAAGCCGAGTGAAGGCGTTTGTTGAAGGATCACAACTGTTGGGACTGTGGATTGAATTAAAGCCTTGCTTATCACTTTGTTTTGTGATAGACCTCATCATTAACCATTGCTCCGGCCCACCTTCCACTGTCACATACAAATGTGATTTTCAGACTGTGAAGAAGGATTTTGTCAACAACTGAAACTTTTATTTCATTTGAATTAGTTTTTTGTTCGAAATGACTGAGTCTTACAGGAATCTGTTATCGTATCCCGTGATACTCGCTAATGAATTCAGGTCTTTAGTCATTTTTTTTTAAATTATTCAATACGTCTCACGGTTTTTCACTGTACAAACCCCACTCTTTCTATAAATCAATTCGTTTTTTCGCATTCTTTTGAAAGTCGTAGAATACTGATTGAAAAACGTCTCTGCAATCTCGAAGATAGCCTGTCCGTGGTGTTCCATAGGGTGTTAATTGTTGACTGTCTGACAGTGTTGGTTAGTCGTTCCTGAGAAACATAGTAATAGAGAAAAATATCAAACCATCACATAGGAATGTGTAAGGAAGTGATGAACAAGGTCAACCGATGTAAAGAGACGCGAAAGAATTCTGAGAGAGAACGTAGCCGAGCGAAAATAGGGAAAATATCCGTGTCAGCGTTTTTCTACTGTCTCACGTCGAACATATTTACAGGCTACGGCCGCATCTCACGCTCTGTAGTTCAAAGAAAAATTTCACCCAGCAGTGGCGTTAAATCGTAGAAAGTACCTACTCGCCCTTGTGAGAGATAAACACCAGCGATTTCTGGAATCCACTAACGAGCTCCGCGTATAAGTCGTTTTTCTTATGACTTGTAGCTTTGATCTTTTTCGTCACATCCATCCTCATGCCTTAACATCTTTATTGCAAAATTGATCTCAAATTTTTCATTTTTTTGCTATTATACGATTCACTATCTAATTTTCTTTGTATGAAGAAGAGTCATCTAGTTTTGCAGAAGAAATACTACTTATCATAAAGTTGATAGCAGTAAGATAATTGCCTCGTCCAAGTATATAGTTGTCTTCGGATATCAATCAAAGACTAACAACGCAGAAAAGTATTAGCGTTTCATCCATATTCCTAGCCCTTCTTATTTTCATTTTTGTTGTTTTTACTGGAAAGGGTATAGAGGAAAAGCATGATGTTTTGCTAATTTCGGCGTTTGTCAAGTATTTTAATTTATTACATATTTCTAACTTTTATTCCTAGATGTTGTTACTTGGGATTTTTTATGTTCCGATTGATTTTTTTCTTTTTTTCCATGTGTGCATGGACTTTATCAACTTTGCACTGTATGGTGTTACTGGAGCACATCAATTTTTTGACGAATGGCTAAAACCGACTAGTGATTTTTATTCCCTAATACTTTTTCCTCTATTTTTTCCCGATGTAATTTGCTGCGTAATTGTCCATGCACTCTATCGGAATGCCGAATAGCGATCCACCAGCGCGAAGTCCACTGTCGCACCACTCTTGTGCGATCTGTGAAAACGCTCAAATTTTCTTCTGGAATGCCAATAAAGAGTAGACAAATTTAGAGCGACAACTCAGAGCAGCAAGGTAACCGTGGAAACTTTTTTATTCAACCGAAGACAGTAAAAAGCAAAAAATGTAATGCCTGGAAATGTATGATGCTCTTTAGATCCGCCCGCAAGCGAAATTCAATTGGCAGTTCTGGTGCTGATGACGGGAGCGAACTGTGTAGTTGGTGGTCTTCATTAAATTCACATTCATAATCTTATTCTTTGTCTTTCGGCTTCTGACCATAAGACATAAACGATTAATATAATTGTGCAGTGGACATTGAGACATATGTATTTTGCGCTCGTGCGGAAACGTCAAAAAATTCGCTTCAGTGGAATTTTTCTTGTGAGTTATTTAGAATAAAGAATAGTTCCCAGTTACATTAGAAATGAAGTATGCAGTTCCTTGTAGAACTGGAAGTAACTTGTGTTTAAGTAAAATTCATGTGGTCCAGTCCGTTGAACCTCCATGCCGTGATAAAGCCACAATCCCTATGCGAAAATGAGTACGGGTATGGGGGTCCAAAGAGGTACTAGTTTTAGAAGAGTCTTTCTTCGAGATTGTATTCACATTCAAGGATATTTTACATGCTTTATACTTTATCTTTAGCTTTTTTTTCGCAGATCAAACCTATAAAGTGCTGAATGACTTTTATGCACTTGGTCTACCCTTACTGGCACAATTATGCAGCAATTTCTTGCTCAGTGCGTCAATGGCTCCACATGCTCGAAAATGAAACGCCTCCGAGCTTCACAACCTCGTCTCCATTTTTCGTTGCCGACCATCATCCGCTTGTTTTCCGATAAGCACGAATTCCCAGCTGCCGATTTAAGCCAAAAACTTCTCTCATTATTAACTCGGGAGAAAAAAATTTGTTTAATATCAACGCAGTCGAAGATTTTGCATGTTTCACTGCACATAATATATACCGTAAGCAAATCAAACCATTAACCTTTTCGCAAATAGTTCTATTAATCATCCACTAAATTAAGCGAACATCAATAGGCTTCATTTTCTTCCACGCCTCACCATTTTGTCTGATGGGCTATCAAGCTAATCATGGAGGACAAGGAACATTACAAATTCCGGATGACGCGTTTCTTTTCGTACCCCTTTGTGGCAACACAGATGGTGACTGGCAGGTCATAATGTTAGGTTTACTACTGGTCGAGCTTTTGGACAGAAATGTTGAAGACCTCTAAAACTTGCTACATAGTGGTGGGGGATGAACAGAATGTGCACATCGTCTAGGTTGAAAAGAAAGTTCCCATTGTTTAATAAAACATTCAAAATTTATGCATATAATCAGACAACAAACAACAACACTAATCTTCAAAATACAGGCCGTCATTATCCACCACTTTTTGCCATCGGTCCGCCAGGTTTCGGATCTGATCGAAGTACTACTCCTTCGGCTTTGAATCAAAGAACTCTTGACATGATTCTTCAACTTCATCAAAAGATTCAAATCGGCGACCTTCCAAAGAGTGTTGCATTGATCGGAAAAGGCCGTAATCAGATGGAGCAACGTCCGGACCTCAGGGTGGGTGCGGTCGAATCTCAACTCCGTCCAATTCCTCGAACTTTGCCTTGGTTTTTTTTTTGACTGTGTGTGGTTTTGCGTTGTCTTGCTAAAACATAACGCGCTTTCGACGAACAAGTTCTGGGTAATTCTCGCCCAACTTGTCGTAAACTCGCCAGATATAGACATATTACATATCAATAGATGCTCAAGAAGTAGATCTTTCAGATGATATGAAAATCACACACGATTTATGCGAAAAACAACATTCCCTTCCAAACGATGGAAATTTCACTCCAACCTAATATTTCGGCACTAAGGAACACTATTAGACTCGGCGACGATGAAGAGATAGGTCATTGGGTTAAGGAGGAGCATAAAGTAGCTAAGTAACTAAAGGAAGTGAAACCTCCTTGTTGTATAAGCGATGTTTGATATAGTTCGGATATTGGAGAACGATTTGCGATTTCTTTAGAACAATCAGTGATTTATGAAAGTTCCCTTTCAAGGAAAGACCCGCAAATAAGAGCGAGCAAATTTGTCTGTAGCACTGAACGAATTTAATTTCAATCATTAATTAGTCTTATTACGGTTTCATGAGCATTTGGAAAGTCTCATAGGTGGTCTGCGTGAAACGAAAATTAACTTGCTGCGGTGGGCCACTTATTTAGCCAGGATGCCACTTAGCTTATGACTAGGTAAAGAGATGTCAGTGAGAAGTAAGTGCAGTTGGATAACAAAGCTGATGAAGAGCCAATTAAGAATCGACTGGTTCTCGATTTTTGTAGGAAACGATGAGTGTTTATTTTTGTTTATTTGTTTTATTTTGGACCCTTCTCAGAAATCTTGCTCTAGTTAAAAATAACTTGATCAGTTGTTTTTCTTCAAAAGTGTTTCTTTCCTTGCATAAAGCCTTTATTTGTTGTCGTATAATCCAGTATTCATCACTTTCGAAGAGAGAAATGCAGCTGCAAACATGAAAACCGCCCTTCTTCGATGATAGCGCACTGGCTTAATCAATTTTCTACTTTTCAATTTGTATTTCGAAGATCAACTTCTACTAACTTCTGCGTCATTAGTGTGAAAATTTTTTTAAAAAACCGTTTTTACCCGTCGATGTCTGCTTCTCTGAGCAATATATTTTCTTTTATTGATAAGCTAAGACGAAGTTGATGAATGACAGACTTCGTTTGACCAACATTCTTGCACGTTCATCGTCCTCGTGTTCCCTTATGCAGAACGCTTGTCTTAGATTGTTTCTCGTAGAAAATCATTTATTTTTCTCCCGCCAATTCGACTGGGTTTCTGTTAAGCGCTTGTTATATCAAATAACTCATTCCTTTCTTCATAAGCACATACGAAGCTGTTAATAGCAGATTTTATTTGACACGATATTAACCAACATTTCGGCGTTTTTTCCTTCTTCAAAGCCTCTGAAGGTGAAATTTAAAGAGCACTCAGTGCACTCGGTCAAGCCATTTCATAACTTCAGCAGAAAGACGTGATACACAAATTTCTGTTTTCATAGTTCTTGTAAAACGTCATCGTTCTGGTCTTTCCAATTATCGCAACTATTCAATGAAGACCAGCCGAACAGACTCTCCAAAAAAAGTGAGGGATTTGCTTAGCTCAGGTCAAAAAATTGGCTTTGAGGCATGGAGTGAGGTCATGCTTGGTTACAAGACACCCTTGTTTTTTAATTTTCGGAATTCTCGTTGTTGAGTAGGATGACTGTGCGGGTAGTCTTCCACTGGCTAAGAACTTTTTCTTCTTCACTACTTTTAACAAAAGAAAAAGAACTACTCTCTTCACTAGAAGTTTGATTTTTTTCCTTGAAAGTTTTATTATTCTGTTCCTCTTCTTTTCTCTCTTTCCCTGTCTCTCTATCTTTCTCCCTCCCTCTATCTCTTTCTCTTTCTCTCTCTCTCTCTCTCTCTCCCTCTCTCTCTCTGTTGTTTTTCTTTTTCTTCGTGACTTCTAGTGTTTTATGCCTTTATAGCAGCCTTATGTTGTTTCATATATACCTAAGAGGATTGAGTGGTGAGCAAAAATACGACCTAATTTTCTTTTCTGCAAAAAAATTCTCTCCATGAGGTCGTTTTTTGATTTAAGTTCTCGGACTTCATTACAGCACATGAGCAGCGCTTATATGAAGATGTAAGATTGAGGATTATCGCTAAATCGCTGGATTAGAAGCCAGAATGTATAGTATAATTTAAAAAGGCTCCATAGTCTACGCTTATATACTCACAATATTATGCTATTGGTTTATAGAATGATAGAAAAGGAGCACTCAGAATATCACTAAAACTTTTTGGATATATAACTGATCTGCACATCGGCATGAGTACTTTATTGAATCTCTTTTTAGCGGTGGTATGAAATTATAATTATATATCCAAAAATGTTGAGTAATACGCAAAACTATTGAACATCAGGCAAAAATCGAACCCGCATTGCACCTTCCCAGGGCGCTGCTAATCAAATAATATGCGGAACTTTCAAACGTCAGGCAGGAATAGCACCCATATTTATCATTCAGCAGCTGCACATCATTAAATAGACGTCGAATAATGTGGGGATATAAACTTTAACCACGGGTTGAGATATGAGCAAAACTTGGAATCTGATCGTTCTGCATTGCGGTCACTTTCATCATTATACCGCTCCGCAAGGTGTAGTGGCGGTTAGTGACCCATGGCGCAAAGACATCGAGTTCTTTGCAGTGGAAATTGGTCTTTGTAGGAAGAATTACCCGAGCTGAACTTAAGTTAAGTCGTTAACCTAAGCTCAACCTTCATTAAGCTTCTTGTGATGAGCATATTGTCTGAGCCCTATCAAAGCTCACTGGTCAATTTTGTTAACTGATGGGAGGAGAAAAGCAGAGAGATGAGCAGCAGCAATCACAATGGCTGCTTTTAAAGCAGTGAGGATTTATTCGAATTTGTTACTTGTCAGAAAACTTCATTACTTGTTTTCACTTACTCTCTACTCGGACCAAAAAAATACTTTCTGTAGAAAAAAATCTGCAGAGCGAGCATATCTTGCTGAGATGTTTTCCAAGCATATTTTCTTAGTTTAATTGACTACAAAGCATAGGTCCCAATTTTAATTAAGAAAATAGGAACGATAACTTACTGCTAAAAGTCGATAGTGATCTCCAAATTCACTTATTGTGTAACATATCAGACCAGATATTGGTTTTTTCCCTTCGTAATTTCATTCAGACTTTGACTCAAACAACAGAAAAGTAAGTCAGTTGCATAACAATGATAAACCCACGCACTATTGGCCTCCTTAATATAAGGTCCGCCTTACTGAGTCACTCAATGCAAAATTACGTAGACCAAATCATCACTTGCGCGTAATTACACATAAATTGTTGTGGGTAGTAATTTCGATGTTAATTTGCCCTTCGTCTTTACGTCACAGTAAGACGTCATTCTCAATCACATCGAGTCAACTACGTTTGTTATTGGAAAATCACAGAATTCTCGACGCCGACAAACTCGTCCATATACGAAAAAAAATCAGTATTGATTCAAAAAGTTTTATGGTCTTCTATTATTGCATATAAACCAGTACATAACAGAAAATAAAAAAAACGACTGTTTCCCAAAAAGGTACTAAGAAAGTTTTGAGAAGTCAGATGTTATGGCAATGAAATTCGATTCTCTAGTATCTTTGCAAATGACAACTAATAAACGGTTGCGGTTTTAATGAAATAACAAACAATTCACGAATGCACAGTAGAATATTTTTCACTCCATTCTCATTGACATGTTGCTGCGTAGCCGCTAAAGGCGTGCGTGTCAGAATGGCAAGACAATTCGCCTCTTCAGCAGCGCTCCGCAAGTTGACGAAGAGTTCGATTTCCATCTGCTCATGATAAATCAGTATAAGGAATCGTGGCAGTGTCTGTACACATATATTGGGAAGGTGGCGGGGCTGCGATGTACGTGGGTCATCAGTAGGTGGTAATGTTGCCTAACTGAGAATCATTTAAACACGCGATTTTTTGTTTTAATACGGGAAGTCGGTCGCTCAGGATTCAAATCTGAATCAGTTTTCGGCTCGGTGTGCAACTAATTCTTCTTCTACATCGAGAAAATTTTCCTAACCTGCAAATTAACAATAAGTTAAAAACTATATTGCGGCCAACGCAATATCTTGTATAGACCCTTCGAGTATCGAATACTTTAGCAAGAAACTCAATTCGACTTTCACGGATTTTTCTTTGTGAGCCAAACGCGAGGATGTTAGAATGCAGTTTATTCGGAAACTTCACGTTTCGATTGTTTTGGTGGTCCTTCTTTCTTCAAAGCCTGGAAAGATCAGGTTGCCCACAGCTCAACCAGCCAAGCACCTCCATTGTTTCAACAACAAAAAAAAGGATCATCAAGCCTAGATTTCAATCGCATCAAGCTCAAAACAACTTTACAATATACTCACTGCTTTATTATGACTATTCCCTTGAGCTGTCCAAATGGACATACACCTCCTCTACCGAAATAACAGTCTTCTATGATGTGTCATATCACGTGTAATAAGAAGACATTCCTCTCTGCGGTACATAACACGATTTTTGACACTAATCCAAAGTGCTTCCAAATCTTACGTGCTAAGGTTTGATGTTTTTGCGTGGTGATGGTAACTTCTACTTCATAATCCTCTCCGTTATTGTGTCTGCGCCCTATGCGTGCCTAGAGAAGTATTTGGCGTAAATTCAAGCTTATCGACTAGGTGTTCTTCTATACGGATCCAGAGCGGCCTACTCGCCGATGCATATGTCACCGCAAGCTTTACAGGAGATGTCTTTACCGTTGTAAAATGCACTCTTGCGTTGTACGTCGACACTCATATAAGCGGTTGCGAATCTAGATAGCGCCTCGGAGTGTTCGATGGTATTTAGCAGCGTGATAGCTACGCCTATTTCGTTTGTTAAGAGCTGTACGACAAAGTGTCAATTTGTTATCACATTTTTTGGTTCTTTGATTATTCTATAAGCGTATATGGTTTACATAATGCTTTACTTAAGATATGATTGAGTGCAATCACTGAGATACAACATCACGTCCGTATGCTTTCTATACAGAGGTGCATTACAGTTTCACGAGTGTTTTCAGACGTCAACGTTCCCTAGAATTTGATTTTCTCCACACAGTGCTTTTCCTACTCTCTATATGTCAGTGCTTGTATCTCAAGCAGACGAGCCTCCTGTCAGATTGTGACAATGTTGGAAAGGACTGATAAATTGTATTGGCCTAAAAGTAGTACTTTAATGAAGGACCTCTACGCCCAACTGGCATCTCATTACATCTTGCCACATTTCACCTCATGACAACCCTCAAAGAAAGGCAATCCGTTCCTAGAACTCTGTTTTGTTTTATTGGGATGGCGAGAAATTTTTCGGATTTTTTCGTTTTCATTGATTATTTTTCATGCACTGAAGTTTTTGTTTTTGCTATCGTTTAAAGCAGCTTCTTGCAGTTATTTTGATATACAGCACTTATACATTTCCTCTAAGATGGAATTGTCCCAAGAACAAAAACGATTATTGATGCCACAAGAGTATTGTTTGGGTTCAAGTGCTGCTTTGGCATGCAACGATACTCGTATAGCATCAACAATCGTTATTGCTCTCAAATTCCATCTAAAAGGAAATGTATGAGTGTTTATATCGAAATAACTGCAAAAAGCTGCTCTAAGCAATAAGGAAAACAAAAATTCAAATACATGAAAAAAGAATCAAAGAGAAAACGAAAAAGTCCGTAAATTTTTTCACCAATCCAATAGAAAGTCCTCATTGAAACGAAGCTCCTTAGGCACAGGTAATTTGTTAGTCGTGCTTAACTCGTTTCGGTTCTTTTCTGTTACCGAAGAACAAATGAAAAATCGATCCTATTCGCTGGGAAGGAGTTTTTCATAAGAGTTTCCATAATACATATGATGAATATTATTTTAGCCATCATGACATGCGGTATGTTTGCGGGCACTTGCACAACCCGATACACGTATTTTGGCCTTGGCAGCCTCGTCAGTGGGGCAGCCGATTCTCTCGGGGGTTCTTACATCCCCCTATATGGAGTAGGTGACGATGTACGATTTGCCGTCGATTGAAATAAATCACTGGATCGGCAGTGATCTGCACTCGAATGCTCGAAGCCGGTGTTTTGAAATAGTAAGCTGTTCCTTTTGAGTGTTAATAATCGTTCGAAAGCTTAGATCTTTGGCTACTGCGCTGTTTGGCTGTTTTTGGAAAAAAACCTTTTCAAAACGCCATAGCATTTATAATATAATTGTTTTGTTCTGATGTTTTACATCTGCCGTGCAATTTTGCTGTCACTTCGCTGAAAGTACGAAAAGCATATGAACATGTAGAAGAAATTATGTAGTATCAGAATCATACATGTAATTTTGAGTTTCTTTCGAAGCGGAAAAAATATTCCCAATTGAATAACAGAAACAGCACTTCACACGTGTCACGGATCGGCGACATCGATCGATCGCCTCGTTGAAATTGTCTGCAGATTCTTCTGCGCTCTTATCCCCTGCCTGTCGATTTGCCAAGAAAACATATGCTCGCGTATGTGAATCAGTCTTATTTTCTCTGCTACACCACAGAGAAACGGTCTTTTCCAATATTAAGCACAGCTTTAGAATTATTTATGACGCTGTCGTTCGATCAGTAATGGTTTGTAGGAAGAGTTTTGCCTTGCGAGAAAAACGGTGTGTGAGATACAAATGTTTTCTTTTAATTACAACGCTGAGAAAAGTCTTTTTAAAAATTGCCACGTAGTGCAAGAGCTGGAGATTCAGACCTTCAAATAGTTACCAAAAGTGCAATACAAAGCCTCTGTCCAGCAATAGTGATCGTTTCTTCATTTGTTCCCAGCTAACAGAAAAGAACCCTCGTTTTTCTCACTTTGATATTATAGTGAGTTGTCATAGAGAGACAACTTCTGTTAGCGGTAAATTTCACTTCGCAGCTTACTAACATGACATGGTGGACCAAAGTGAGACATTATAATATCACTGTAAAGAGATACTCCGTTCATCAGCTAGAGATTCTAACCGGTTTCGTTTTATTCGTAGTTGGTTCAAACCTGTGTTTAGTAACTCTACCTTTGAAAAAACCCAAATAATATCAATTGACGTGTTCTTGGGAAAAGTTCTGATCAGACAAGTCGATGTGCATTCAATAAAATTGGTTCGAGAATGCAAAATATGCAGCTAGCTAGTCAGGTTCTCATAATCACAAGTTGTCTTTGATTTGCATAACCTGGATCTGATCCATTGTGCACACGATTTCCATTGAATAGTAAAGTAATTTTCAAATTCTGCTAGGGAGTACTTTTTTATCTTGTTCACCATTACAGAATAGGACGATTTTTGTCGCGTTTCTTTGGTTATGAACGTGATTTGACATTTTTTTGACTATTGCGTACGTCTGCAATTTTAATCTTTTGTGTAGTTTGTACGCTTATTAGCCTGCTTTTCTATGGAGAAAATTTGATGTCAATTACTGGCACTTACATGAGTGACGCGCTTTTTGCTAAAAAGTACGCAGCGCTTTGCAATGCCTATTTTATGTGGATTACATACGAGAGAGTTAGTGTTTGATGGTGATGAAGTCTGAACTAATTCGTATTAATCTCTCCATTTGAAAAATTACATTCAGATTGTTAAAGCTAATTTTTCCACTAAAAATTATGAAACAACCGCGTACTCAAGCTAAAATGGCTCGGCCAAATCTTCTAGAATAGTTAAGGAACTCATTAGCTTTTTTTACGATGCTCGAGCATTTAGTCTCTCTTTCTTTGTCATCCACCTTACGTTTGATTATTCAAAAGCATTATTGGCAACAAATTCTCACCAAGTTCCGTGAGAACCGTGGTGGTTGGAAATGTAGTTAAGTATTGCGCATCAACACCGCTGTGAATCAAATCTATGGAAACCGCTCATTCTAATTCTCGATGGATCGAGAGTGTATGTGGTAAAAGCATGGAAAGGCAGCTGCACGGTTATTTACGGATCTGAAGTACATATTCCACCAGCATTCGGCGACATTCACGGAAATAGACAAAATTCTTAAGCAGAAGCAGAAGCCATCCATGCAATGACTTTCGTGGATAACAAATGCTCTACCCAGTGATAAAGATTGATATGCAAAAGTTTTGCATCAGGCGGGACTCGAACCCAATCTCACTCTATTCGGGAGCGCGTGCTCTAATCCGCTGCACTACTGACGCCCATTTTGCTCGCTACTTTTTCTACACTACAACGCACCTATCTGTCAGTTGCCAACCGTCAACGGCCTGGCCCGGGTAGTCGGTATCGACATTCATCCCCAGTCACATTGACAGATTTTGGGTATTGATGATCATATAGAATTCTTTTTATCGAAGCGTTTTAGCGGTGGCAAGATTCAGAAGATATACCCATCGATGTAGAGTGATGTGAAAGACTTTTGCGTTAGGCGAAACTCGAGCTCACATCTTTTTCTATTCAAATGCTCTTCAAAAAATCAATTTGAGTCAAAGATGTGCCAGAATTCACATTATCCTACGCAGTATCCTAGGCAGATTTTTGATCCTTATCACATGTGGTGCCGATTCTTGCAAAAAGAAAAGACTTCATGTGGTGTAGCGGATGTAAAAAATTCACCGAGAATAGAATAGGATAGGTTTCGTTCTCATTGAGGGCGTTTGCACAGGTAGAAAAGAGCGAAAGAGACTCGGTACAAAGCACGTGGCGATGATTTCGATGAAGTCTCAAGAATGTGATCTGGAGATTGTTCCGTATGGTGATTAAGGTTCCGCCTGTTTTGTATTCCCCATATCTACGATGCCTACAATTAGGTGATTCCTCGCGTTGTGTAATCCGTCGTAATCGCACGTTATTAGATCGACTAACGTGAAAATTACAAGAACAAACCTTAAATAATTAGGTCTTCTATGAAAATGTTGCTTTTAGAATCAAATAGAATAAAAGCATGAGCATTACATTTGTGATTCGTTCATGTTTTTATAAATTCGATTTTTGAAGCTCGAAAGCTTTTTCGACCCTCCATTTTCTCGGGATTTTAAAACTTACGAGCTTTTTCAACCGTTCTTAGTGCATTGATCACAATACAAATGTGGCTATCTTTCATTTTCCTTCATTCGATTGTTACTAGACCTCGTTTGAGAATTTCGATATATTTAGAGAGGCTCAACTTAGCCGTTTTCGAGATTTGTTATGTCAGTGGCATACGTACGTTTCGACGATCTCGCTCGCCTAGTCAGAGCCACCATACATATTTCCCTTTCATTATTTCTCTTATAATTAAAAATCTTTTCACGATCTACTTGTTAGAGCTGAAGCACACTTTTGATATGACCGATTTGCTGCTGACAGAATATGACAGCTCAAAGAATGTCTCTTAAGTAGCCATCATATGCAATAAACTATAGTGTCCATAAATCTAAGGGTGTAGCTGTATTTATCGGTTTATATGTTGCTCATCAGCTTTTACATTCTCATCGTCAAGAGAACCTCATCTGTATAATCTTAGCTTGACACTCAAAGAAAAGTAGTTATGGCGGTGAGAACTCTTTGAGATAATTTCATGCACTTCACGTGTAATACGTTAACTGATTTACGCATGTTATTACTCTTATTAGTTATACTAATACGATTTCTACTTCACGCATAACCTCCTCCACGAGTTTATCAGCGAGCGATCAAGATTCTAGCACGCAAAACCTTCTTCGTAGCACGACTAAATATTCTTAAACTTAATTAGAGTCGACGAATTTCTCACCATGTTCTCAATTTCCTGTAGAACCGTAACTAAAGGCTCTCATCTGTTGTGAAGCAGAGTAGAATCATTTTTGCAAACTTGAACCATATGATGGCTTCTTCTTCGTGCTTATTTGAGGCAAAAATAGGAAAGAAACATAAATCAGAGGAGTTATCCTTACAGCTTGATGTGCTTCGCTTTCTTCACTGCTTCTTTGATGTTCTGGCTAACTTCATATTGAGTTTTTTTTGTTGATATTTGGAGCTAAAGTTATCAGCATAACAATTTCTTGGAGCAGATAGTTGATTACTTAAATTATTTGTTCTTTTGAGAGTAAATAGAAATTAGAGAACTAATTGGCTCTCAATAAGTAGTGCATCTTTTACTTTTACTCAGAAACAAGTGTATTCAGATGAACTGTTTTAGTCTGTTGGAATTTGCAAGCTTTCAATAATATCGGAATAGCAATCTCATTAACAATTGAAAATGCTAAAGTTGGCGGGGCATCGCAATCTATGCAATTCTTCTTCACCATTTCATTCATGTGCACCACCTTTTACAAACTCAAAGCTAGATAACTGAGCTTTTACATAAATAACATCATAATAAAAAGCACAGATTATATTTACATAGAATATCTTCATTCTACAACAATATCACCATAAATGTACGAAGAGGTGTTTGACAAGGTGATACAATTTTGCCAAAATTTTCCACTGCCACCCTCCAAAAACGTCATGCGAACATTAGAATGGGACGATATGGGAGTGAAAATTGACGGTCGACAATTAAATTGAAGACCATCTTCTCTTCGCTGATGACATCGTTCTCATTACACCAAGCAGAACGAATGTTGACCGATTTCGACAACGCCTGTGGAAAGATAGGTCTTCAACTAAATCTAACGAAAACGATGTTCATGAGGAAGGATTGGTTTTAAATGCCCCTTTCACGCTCAACGGAACGGAAATCTCCGAATGCTTCAGTCACGTCTGCCTAGGTCGTCAAATCAACATGATGTACGACCTAGCTCCAGAGCCGAGCAGAGGGGAACGAGGGGCTTGAAAACGTTTGAGAGCATCGAAGATGTAGTGAAGAGGACAAAGAACATCCGACTCCGTGCCCACCTTTTCGACTCGACGATTATCCCTTCCCTAACGCCCTAACGTATGAGCAGAAACCTGGTCGCTACGTAAACAGGATGAAAATCACTTAGCATTATTGAACGCGCACTCGAAAGGTCGATGCTAGGAGTATCCCGTATCTTGCAAATGAGAGAAAGGATATAAAGTTCCGACCTACGGCAAAGACCGAAGATCAAAGACGCCGTTCTACACCCCAGGATATCAAAAATAAGGTGGTCCGGACACGTGATGCGTTTCAACGATATCCGATAGACGAGAGCCGTTATCGACTGGATCCCTCGGGACATCAAGCGCTCCACAAGAATGCCACCGACTCGTTGATCCGATTTCTTCACAAAAAAACCGGAAGAAATATATGATTCTCAGCGAATCCCTAGAGCGAGGAGCACCAACTGGGCTACTTTGCACGCGATAAGGAAAAACGGTGGTGTTGCTGGTACTCGCTCGAGTCACTCAACGATCAACGGGACGAAAGGTGATACAGGTGATATTTACATATGTATACCTTTCCTTCGAGTGCTTTATTAAGACCACGCTCAAATTTCAATAGATCCTTTCATTATTATTTGAGCCAACATGTCATGTGGTCTGGTAAAAGCTCTTGTACAGCCCGAGACACGTGTTTCGTCCTTACAGACTCATCAGCCGGGCAGAACCCGTCGTCTGTCGATCTTTTCATAGTCAGTTCTCTCGGGAGCATCACACTCCTTATATATAGTTATCAACGACCTACGCTTTACATCCTTTGTCAGGTGAAACATTCACCTACCACAGAGTGTTTTCGCACTCGATTGCTAGCTGGCTGGTATTTTATCATAAATAATAATGGCTCAAATAATAATGAAAGGATCTATTGAAATTTGAGCGTGGTCTTAATAAAGCACTCGAAGGAAAGGTATATTATGATAAAATACCAGCCAGCTAGCAATCGAGTGCGAAAACACTCTGTGTTAGGTGAATGTTTCACCTGACAAAGGATGTAAAGCGTAGGTCGTTGATAACTATATATAAGGAGTGTGATGCTCCCGAGAGAACTGACTATGAAAAGATCGACAGACGACGGGTTCTGCCCGGCTGATGAGTCTGTAAGGACGAAACACGTGTCTCGGGCTGTACAAGAGCCTTTACCAGACCACATGTCATGTTGGCTCAAATAATAATGAAAGGATACATATGTATACTTCAATAATAGATAAGAGCGACATAAGTGAGAACGTCTTTTCACAATCCGTCGAGGGTTCTGCGGTTGATTTATGACGCACTTATGAGCGAAACTTAATATATCGCTCTTGGTGATGTGGAGAGAAAACTCGATAGCTTGAGTTTGCTCCAAGAATGGATGAGCAGGAAAAAGGAGATAGATACACCGTGAGACTGAGTGCCATGACGTTATTTGTACTTGAAGAAGACGGATACAATGACCCCGGGGAAGCTGGCTTTTTTTCAAGTAAGCGAGTTGAAACATCGCTTGTTGTTATCGACAGCTTTTTCGACACTGAGATATGAAAAATACTTAGTGCCACAAAAGTGGGTGGCGGAAAGTGAAGATTCCATCTGCGCTTGTGGTGCAGGATAGCATGGTAACAAACATGAAGATTTCGTAAATTGGGTGACTGTAGTCAACCGTGTAAATAATAATTGGCCGCCCTTGGCTAAACTTTTTGTAGTGGTCCTAATTTTGAAAAAAAAAACTTCTCTCTGCGTTTTTCTCGTGAGATGAACTTATTAATGGGCTCCGACAGGAAACAAAACAATTAGAAACCTTGATGACTGTCGTCCATTTGAGCGGAAATGCGTGGATAAAGGGCACATGAAATAGGTTTCTCTGGAAGACTCTCTTTCTAGATACTGATTGGAGGGTTTCTGAGATCACGAGTTGCTAAGGGCGACATTGATTGTTTAGATTAAATTCAGATCCCTTTCTCTGCTTATTAGATTCCGCTCACATATCACAATGGAATTCTCATCGATACCGCTAGTGTTGACCGTTTGGAAGTCATTATATTTTAATTTTGAGCGAAGTAGGATACAACCCACATGCATGTAAGCATATTCATCCACATACCAAACATATATTTGTAAATGAAGTTATGAGGTTATGAGAAGAATATGCCATTTCGACATAACAAAAGTGCGATGTCATTTCCTGGACTCAATTGAGTTCTTTGAGATCGATTTCAGCCCACATTCAAACTCCTTATCTGCCGTTTCGTAAATTTCGTAAGTTCTTACACCACTCGCTCGAGATCACTTTCGTGTTTAAAAGTCGTAAACTTATGGTTTATTTATCATTATCATTGATTTGGATTAATGATGCGTTTTAAATACTGTCGTATTCAGTATGTCTTATTGGGTGCTAAATTCGAATGTCGTCTTACATTGCATGCAGATTCAGATTTGAAATGCATTGCATTTTGAATATTTCTTTAGTACTCGACATTAATAGTATTTTTCAATGCATTTCGCATTGTTATGATGCTTTCTATATACCTAAGAGAATTGAGTGGTGAGCAAAAACGCCGCTCAGGCGGGAATCGAACCCACGTTTCATACTATTCGGGGACGCGTGCTCCACCACTACACCACTGAGGCACATTTGTCCGACCACTCATTCTTCAACATCTCAATGTTAGCTATCAGCCACCAACCTTTGACAGGTTTGGTCGGGTATGCGATTTCGCTTTATAAACCTAGTTGAGCTGACAGCTGCTCTAATTACTAATACTCCACATTAATAGTATTTTTCAATGCATTTCGCATTGTTATGATGTTTTCTAGTACCTAGGTGAATTGAGTAGTGAGCAAAAACGCGGCCTCAGCTTTTTGCTCACCACTCAATTCTCTTAGGTATATTTCTTTAGTGATTTATATATGATTAAATAGCTTTTTATATTTTCAAAGGTAGTTTTACATCAGTCCCTTTCCCACGCTTTCCCCAACCCCTTCCTCCTCCGTCAGAATCGGTCATATCCTACTGCCTTGTATGCTATTCATCTATAATACGCAAAATTCTTCGGATTTGTAGAGTTAAATGTCATTTGAAGAGCTCTGTGTCCCTTAGAAAATGTCATAAAGCGCTAGTTGATCCGCTTGCTCCTTGTATTCTAAAACAGCCTTGCGAGACTATTCTTAGATCATCACAAGCAGACGCCTTTTTCTGAGGAGGGAGCAACTTCAGAGAGTGATGCCGATTTTACGAGCTCAAATGGATGAGTGGTTAATTGAACACTGGCTGATCACTTCAGATTCTCCACTATGTGAAATGTAGTTTTTTTTTCGTTGATATATTTCAGGGAATGGATGCCTTAATCAAAGAGCTAGTCACAAAACGTTAAGTTTCCAATCTATACGAAACGGCCAGTGAGCAGATGTTATGAAAGCTTTGAAAACCCTAAAATGGCTGTCTCATAGCTTAGAAGAGCCACTGCCGATATTGTCGAAGTGAACAAACAATATAGTTTGACCAGTGGATTTTTTGTTCCGTTAGTGACCAGTGAAAGAAATAAAAATTCTCTAGTTATAATCGTAATTACTTGCTAAGTAGACCAGCTTGATAGTTGAGAATTACAAACGGGTCTTCAAGAAGAGTTTAGATGACTTGAGCGGCGTATAGTGAGACGCTCAAAAAATGTCTAGTACTTTATTTAGAGAGAATGGGTGGTGCGCAAAGATTTGACCTCAGGCGGAAGTTGAACTCGTGATTCACCCTTGCGGGGTGTGCGTGCTACCACTACACCATCAAGGCCATCGTCTTACGACCACTCGCTCTTCGGTATGAACTATCAAAGCTGTCAGCAACCAAGCCTCAATGGCTTTGATCTGATGGGTACATTGAGCTAACAGCTTTTATATATGTATGATCCATGATTCTTTGTTTACTTCCTTCTAGTGGTATGACGTTGAATTATTCATCTAAGAATACTGAAAAACTGAGGGACCCGCAAGGATTCGACCTTAGCCGGAAATCGAAACCGCGTTCAATCCTTACCGCTGGCGCGTGCTACTGCTACACTATTAAATTTTTGCGCACCACGTAATTTTTCAAATTGATATTTCAAAACTATGCCACTGCCAGAAAGCAGTGAATCAAAGAATTCTGAGTTATTTCATAATTTTTGGCTTATGCGATCTCCTTAACTTCTATCTTTTAGAGCATACTCTCTTTACCGCAATAGCTGTGAGAAGAAACGGAATATTGTGTTATCCCACAATTACTTTCGCACGTATGTTTTCTAGTTCAAATCAGAATTTTCCAAAAAGCTGTAGTATATTTGAAATTGTCTTAGTAGCTTTAGCCACGGGGGTGTAATAGGGTACACGCGTTGAGGGTTCATAAAGTGGGAATAAAATGGATCAGCGCCACGTACGTTCAATTTTGTTCTACCAATATAAGTCTGAAACCAGTGTAAGGAAGACGATTGAGAGAAACAACTTTGCGTTTGGGCTAGGCACTACTACAATTTGGACCGTGAGCCAATGGTTAAAGCGCTTCCACGAATTCGATACGAGCTGTCAAAGTCAATTTTACTGTGGCTGGGCAGTCACTTCTAACCAAGACGCTTCAGTCACCAGCCGGATGCGCATTCGGATGCTAGTACCAGGAGTTTGCAGACACTTCAATACGGTGGTAGCACCATCCTTCGCCATCTGATTGAAACGGACCACCACAAAGTGATGTATCGATGAACACCTCATGCACCACATCCACGCTGCACGTGTAACTATCTGTGAGAGTCTTTTGCATGACCGTGCAGGTAAGACTTTCTCAAGTCGATCATCACTCGAGATGAGTCCTCGGTCAGCAATAAAGCAATGTGCTCTACAACTCCCGGCTGCCTAACGAGAAAGAGTCTCCAGCTTGACCATAGCCCACGTTCCATACTAAGACGATAATGCTTTCGTTTGTTCAGATTGGCAAGGCATGCTGTTTTGGAAACTGCTCGACGACAAGCAGACAATATCGACGGCGACGTCTATGGCAAACAACTCCGGGAGTGCCTCAAATCATGGAGTACGCGAGAATGCGAGAGCTTCGCAATAAGCTCCCTGTATTAAAATGAAAATGTGCCTCAAATCGTGAAATATTTGAGAATACACGAGTTTCGCAATAAGAGAGCAGTAGTGCGAGACAAACGCCCGAAACGACTTAGTGTCGCTCTACTCTATGGCGCTCGACCTCATATTGCTATGTCGATTTGCCACATTTTGGCAGACTGGGATGGGCCACGGTGCCACATCCAACTTATAGATCTGATTCTGCATAAGAGGCTCATCATCTTCTCCGCGTTCTCAAGCAGCATTTGCGTGGGAACAAGAAGAGAGTGCAACCAGTTCAAAAACGAGCTCACGAGTTCTTTGATCGCAAGCGTTATTATTTGTAGGCGGAAAGCATCCAGTCTTCGCCTAACAAACGCTTGCCAAAGCATTCATCATGATGAAGATTAGGTTGTTGGTTAGTTGATTTCTTCAAATGTATACTAGTCCAAATAACAAAAGTGTCAAGATGCGAAAATAACCATAGGACAACCCAATACTTATTTAGGGTTAAAATTGTATTTCTTCGCTGATCGAATGATCGGCAGACGATTTTGACAACTGTCAACAACAGTACATGGATAAGACTACAATTATCAAGTAGACCGAGTGAAACTAATCTTTCAAGCAACTTCAAAAATTTTTGAGGAGTCATCCATTCAGCTTATGAAGAGAAGAGCGCATGTCGCGAGTGGTTACACAGGCTTTTCGTTGCACACAAGGTGGATGCTCTTATGTCGTGCTCATAGCTCAACAGGCCTTCCATCCCTATGAAGTCGATAAATCGTTCAGTTTGGTCTCAGACTTGCCAGGGAAGATAAGCAGCGCTGACGTGATACATTGCTAGGCTGCCGCGAGTCATCATGAAGGCCAGACATGCATTCAATCGCCTCAAACGAAGGTAAAATGAAAGACAAATTTACGACGCATCCCTCAAGATTGATCAACGCCGAGAGCTTCATTCTCTTATACTTTTCTGAATGAGAAATGTGACACAGGACAAAATGTGTCACGTATGAGATAATGTCCTAAGGCAAGACAGACGAGTGCGGAAGTCCGAATTCAAACAACAATGAAAAGCTGCCTTCTCGCTGAAATACAATTTATGTTCACGTGACAGCAATTCTCCTTATAGAAGCCACTGACTTGTATGCGTGTGATCTCATTGAACAAACCAGCTTTTCTTTCTAGTTGCATTTTCTTTGAAGATGGCTTTGCTTTGTTTGACGAAAAACCATATTCAGAAAAAGTGATTTCCATAAATAACGACCTGACCTTTACCCGAATCGTTCGGCTAGACTGAATGCATGAATTAAATTTTTCGGTAGCCAATGATGCTCAGATAGTTCTCGTTGATCCAAATTGGATGCTCCTAAGTCTTCACAATTAGTAAGCTGTTGCGTTCGACTTTGGTTATGGTAAGCTTCAGATAACGTCGTCATTTATGGATACACGTGGCACAGCTGTGTGCCTACCTTAGAAGCATATGTAGCACATGATAACTGAAGAAAACCGACGTTTATTTCGACTGCAAAACTCGTTGTATTCCGGTTACGTGCTCTCAGTAATAATTCTAGGTGTAGCAGATCAATAAGTTGACTATTTGACTCAAACCAGCTAAGGATAAAAATTAACTTATCCGAGCTAAAAGCGTTTATGATTGCTTCAACTTTTCGTACTAAGAAATTCAGCCCATTGTCCTCATTTTCTTGGAGTCCTATAAATTTTAACGACGTCTTATATCTGATAGTTATAATTCAAGCCAACATCTTATGTGGACTGTTTATGAGCTCTTGTACAACTCGATACACGTGTTTCGGCCTTGGCAGCTTCGTCAGTCGAGCAGGCTCTTCGTCAGCCAATCCTCTCGGGGTGCTCCATCCACTACAGAAAGTGCAAAAACATTTGAAGTAATCGTCTTTTCATTTATTCATCACTCATTTTTGTTTTGACTGATTGAAAACATAATGTTGATCCAAGACTCTGTTGGCAGGTCATCATATTCGATGGTAAATTGCGAAGAAAATTGCATTTCAGAGAAGATCAATTACTAATATTCCAAATCAATGGAATTTTGTTAAATTTGCTTTTTTTCACAAGTTGGTACGAGGATAATATCACTTATTGATTATTGGCTATTATTGCATTGAATTGGCATGATTATTGGCTATTATTGCATTGAACACATTTTGAAAATGAGAAGAATAGTTTAGAAAACTAATCTGTATTTGAAGCTTCTTGAGGCTGGTATCTTTTCCCGAATCGACTGTTCTTTTTTCCGGTCGATGGGTTTTCTTGGTTACTAGCGGCTGACGTTTCGGCGAATACCCTTCTTGAGAGCTTGTACGTATTACTCGTTGTAACTTTCTTTTTATGACTATATACTGTGAGAAAAAAAAACAGAAATTGGAAATCAAGGACATTGATAAGCGAACATTGATTCAAGGAAAACCACTCACCGTGCAATTTAGTCTAGGGATTACCTATGTTGTTAGCGCCACGGTGACGTATGAACCCGCCACCCATGTCACTAGGTCAAATTATGAAATCATGGATAGGTGTCAGCTGAGATCCATGCTAGAAAATCAATCTGAGATAGGGTACCATGTGGTTGGTTATGTTAAGGCACTCTCCTTTTTGTTCCTTTACTGTTTTCTAGAATTTATCCAGAAAGTTTCAAGGGTTGTTCGCGCCGATGTCTTTGATTCATGCCTTAGGAATCTGACTACTACCGCGAAGTCGTCATCGTTGTGTCTTTGTATCTGTTTGTACCTAGAGGTTTACTTGGGTCTTTACTTGTTTTCCCGTCTAGGTGTTCTTTAATGCGGATGTGAAGTGTTCTGCCTATTTCGCCAATATATTCGCCACACATGTCTTACAAGATAATGTATATTGTACCTACGCTCATGCAATCGCCGTCTCTACCGTTGGGACAAATAACGCAGTCCTTTGTATTACATAGACGGTCATACAAGCGGTTTCAAACTAATTGGCGACGCAGTGTTTAAGGAGGAATTTTTACAATTCTTCCAGAATCCTCTAGACCACTGTTTTTCAGACACCTTTTAATAGCGGTACTGACTTCGTCTGTTATGAAAGGTAGCATAAGAGGTACCTTATTGTTTAGGTTTGGCGTCCTGTCGTTCCCATTGCGAGGCTTTTCGCTCCTTTTGGGTCTAACGTTAGTTGTTGTTCTTTGTTTGTACCATTAGAAATGGATATTTTTCGCGCTAAGTCTAGTGATTCCCTTCTTTCATCGTCTCCCGTACAAACACTTACAGCTGTTCGATACATATTTCGGAATAAGTGCTTTTTTAGTATGTGAGCGATGAGAAAAAAGGTAATGCAGCAAATTGTTTTTGTTACTGGACTTGCGATACCATTTTGTATTGTGGCCACTTTCATTGAGTTGAACTTGAACGTTAAGAAGGGAAGCCAGCTCTCTGAATGCTGTTGTTCTCGCGTCAACTTAATAAACTCTGACTGTCCGTTCAGAATTTCGAAGCATTTATCCATCTCCTCTTGTGTAAAGCAGATGACAAAACGATCGTCTATTTATCGACAGTAAAGTATTGGACGCCGATGGAGAACCGGAGCTTCCACTTTTGACATGAAAGCGATGGCTAAGCTGTACGGAAAAACAAATAAAGACCCAAGTAAACCTCTAGGCGCACACAGGATACAGAGGCACAACGATGACGACTTCGAGGTAGTAGTCAAAATCCTGGGAAACGAATCAAAAACATCGACGCGAAAGACCCTTGAAACTTTCTGGATAAATTCCAGAAACCCGCAAATGAACAAAAGGGGAGAGTGCCTTACCATAACCAACCACATGGCACCTTATCTCAGTTTGATAATTCTAGCATGGTTCTCAGCTGACACCTATCCATGATTTGACCTAGTGACATGGGGGAGGGTTTTCATAGGTCACCTGGCGCTAACAACATAGGTAGTCCCTAGACTAGATTACACGGTGAGTGGTTTTTGAATCAATGTTCGCTTATCGATACCCTAGATTTTCGACTCATTTTCTTTTTTTTTCTTCTCACATTATATAGTCATATAGTCATAGTCATATTAATAAAGTTGCAACGAATAATACGTTCAGGCTCTGAAGAAGACGTATTTGCCGAAACGTCAGCCACTAGCAACCAAAAAAACCCATCGACTGCAAAGAAGAACAATCCATTGGGGAAAAGATACCAACCTCGTGAAGCTTCAAATTAAAATTAGTTTTGCCCGACTGACGAGTCTGTAAAGACGAAACACGTATATCGGTCTGTACAAGAGCCCTTACCAGACCACAGACAAGTTGGCTCAAATAATAATGAAAAAATAAAAATTAGTTTTCTAAACTTTTCTTCTCATTTTCAAAGTCTTATATTATTAACATGCCGAGGTTTAAGAAGGTCGGTCTTTCGTTGAATACATTTATGATATTAACAACCTCGTGCCTGCATTGGAGAAAATTTGTTATTGAATTAATTATTATAAATACCGAGGTTGATGACGAATCTATCCTCATGACTACTTCGTGAAATTTTAGTGTGGTAGGCGAGTAAAATTTCGAATCGCAAGTCCATGCAGCGTATGATGCCGGATGAATATCTCATTTTGATCTTCTGCTCATAACTGATGTACTGATTTCTCCGAAAAAAAACTTTTCTGGCATAATCAAACTGTGCATATTATTACTTTAAAAGTTTAAGGAAGGGTTACACTCCCTAATCATTCGTTTTTTTTACTCGTCTGCTTGTATAGGAAGAAAAAACTGCATGTCTGAAGAGCTTGATTGGATAATTCGGAATGCTGCTCATATCTCTGACGAGCGTTCGAGATCTCACAGCGCTCCGCAGTAACGGCAGCAAAGCAACGAGCTATTGACATCATCCAGCCGCTCCTTTGTCCTTCTTCTTCGTCCTTTTCTCTCTTTCTAATCTTCTTCAATTCTTTTCACCTTTCCCACTCCTTCCTCTCTCTTCTTTTGCCTTCTCCATACCTCTTTCGCTGAATGCTTCTCGTTTTATTATCATATCTTTGTTGTTCTTGGCAGTATTCTCTCCCTCCTCCTCTCTCTCTCTCTCTCTCTCTCTCTCTCTCTCTCTCCTCTCTCCTTCTGCTATGCCCGTTCGCCCTCATTAACCTCATTTTTTGCCTTGGAACGAAAAGTACGGAAGTGCTATGCCACTATGGCACGTGGCTTCTTTTCTCGTTGCATTCGTCTCGGATCTTGCTATCTTCAGTTTCTTTCGTATTCTCTATCCTTTTTTTTTACCACTTTCGATCATCCATCTCTTCATCTGTTATTTCTGTTTATTATTGCATTCTATCTATAGTATTTTTCACATTTTTAATACTTCTCTGTCTTTGGTCTTTTTTTCAGTGATCTCACCCTATTCTCCTCGTTACTAGTATTTCTTCCATTCCATGGTTCACGTTTCTCTGAGTCTAACTTTTTTTCATATTTTATATAACACGTTAGAACGCTCTTATTGTTTCTATACAGTCTTGAAGGAGTTTTTTTTCATTCTTTTTATGTCAGTCGTATGCTCTTAATCACAATCTTTGCCCAAACTTGTCTGCTATTACTTCACTGTCATTCTTGCCATCATCAACCTTCAAAAACTCATCCTTTACTTCTTCCTCTACCTAATTTTTCTTTCTGCAGCCACAGCCTTTATTGGGGCTCTGAATTTTTATGCATAAAGTCTTTTGGGAAATATTCATTGATGACGAAAACGACTGTCGGCTCAAACGGCCTGGAGTTTCGAGCGGCTCGAAGTGTCTTATGCTAATTTGCTGACGTCATTACAGCCGGTTTTTCCTTTGGACTCGCTATAAAGCGATTTATCGAGCGCATAGAATTTGTTGTCGTCAGACATTTTTCAATTCTTCCAATAAAGTTTTATGTTTGTATATGAGGTGTCTGGAAACAAAGCTAGTGCTAACATTCTCTCAATGTCAACCCTTTTTGATTTTTGACTTGTCCGAGGTGGCTTCACAAATTGTCGAATCCCCAAATTTTAAACTCGATCTTGATCTTGCATCCGTCAGCTATCAAAGTCCGCGAATTTTTTTATGAGATTGACTGTCATTTATGAACTCTAACATCACGATTGTCGTTGATGTTGACTTTTCAGTTTATTCTCTCTGGAATCATGGGGTAGTTGCGCTGGAAAGCTCTCAGGTGTTTACTACATGCATCATCGACATTAAGGGATCAGAGGAAGTTCTTATAAATGCCTGCCACTACTTCCATCATTGTAGGGAAAGAGGAAGGTCCGGCTGATATTGGTCGAACCCACATTTGTAATTTATAAAGCACTGATATCCACTACCCTTCCAACAAATCCAAGCTTTAACATCTATCTTGATCAATAAATGCGTACTTTCTAAAGTATAAGAAACCTTTCATTTAACCTCAAAGTAAACGTACTAGTCTGAAAAAAATCCATTAGACTCTAATTATGTGTGTCAAAGCTGCGAGATTTCATTTTACAGTGGTTGAAAGTCTAGGCTTTTCCAACTCAAATAATCCACCATAGCATATTCGGGGATGTAGAGTGATTTGCAAAATTTCTGCGTCAGGTGAGAGTGGAACCCACATTTCACCCTATCCAGTGGCTCGTACTCCAACCGTTGCAATACCACCTGTCTTGACACCACTCTTTCTACGCTACAACGCATCTATCTATCAGCAACCAATCGTCAACGGTCTGCTGTTGTTAGTCTGTATCCACATTAAACCCAGTCACGCTGGCAGGTATTGGGTATTAGATGATCATACAAAATATTTTTTCATTTAACAGCTTTTCAGCGTTGATATCTGGACTCGAACCCGCATTTTACCTTATCCGGGGGCGCGTCCTCGACCCATTGGACTATTGAACACACCCAACCGGATAGGGTGAAATGTGATTTTGAATTGTAGTTGACGCAAAAATTCTGCACATTACTCTGAATCACTGGGTATGTTATAACATCATACCACCACTAAAAGGCGGTTGAATAGAAAATTTCCTTGATGATCTTTTGTAGATAATCTAACATCATTTTTTACGCTTTCTTCAAAAGATTCTCACCAATGGCGCGTGTAACGCAATGGTTAAGGTGCCTTACGTTGTATGGGAAACTTAGCCCTCTGTCGCTCTGAAATCAGTTAACTGATGCCAGGCTTGTTTAGGTTGACGCAAATATTCACTTGACATATCGGAAAGCCTCCGTAAGTGATTTTGTTCCAAATATGTGTTCATCTGCCTCTGCTATGCTACAGAATTGCGTTGTTTTGCTAAGAGAATATCAACTCCGAGACCTTTTCTTTCATTGTCTAATTACTGAAAATCTTCGAAAAAGAAAAAATATGGTAAGAACTCTAAAGTGAGGCTGGAGGATAAGGTGAGTGTTGGAAATTCTTCTCTTCTTCTTCTCTAAAGCTCGTCGATGTTGAAAGCTTTAGCTGTACAATGTGTGATCAGTTAGATGTTGTCGAACAACCGTGGAACAGGTCGCTGTTAATTGTCGAATGGCATTCACATATGTCTTTTTTTTCTTTTGTGTATTTTGTCAGTTTCATGATAATCGTTCAGTGCTGTAGTGATTGCACTATGAATCAAGAAATTGGGCAGGTGATTTCGTTTTCCCACTGCCAAGCACAGGCGTGTGTGGCACGGTGGTCCAAGGCTTTCTGTAGATTACCCGGGAATGACCTTTTGATCGATAACGCGCTTCAAGCTTACGAATTTTCCGTCATTTTCGGATTAGCAGATTGAAATCAGGCTTATCTGTGAGGGAAAAGCTCTTACTTAATAATGAATAACCACTTTGAACCTATACAAGCCAGATGGTCATCTCTGCAATGATGCGATTGTAGTTGAAGACATCACGTATCCCAAACGGAGTGTTCAACGATGAGCGCCTTGTTTTTGTAAATTTTTTGAATTCTTTTTTATTTTATTTTTACTTATTTTATTTCTTACTTTTTTATTTCCATTATTTCATCATTTTCTAAGCAGGCGTTCATCATTATCTTCTACTTGGAGTCCGAGGAGAGAAGAATTGTTAGTTGTCTTCCGCTGTCATTTTTCCTTGTTCTCGCATCATAATATGATCAAGAGGCAGTTCGCTTGTTGATATCTAAAAAAACAAAGTTCCTCTTAGTGTCTATAATGACAATCTCTATGCCACTAGTCATTCGATTATATTCCTCTCGTCGTCTTTTTTCTCGGTATTCGAATCCGGTTGTTTGGTTGTTGTGTTGAAACTGTCTCGCCTATTGCGTTATGTCCGCAATTCTTCCGCATTCTCTCTTACCGTTGATGTGTTTTGGATCAGCTTCAGATGATGATTCAGTCCTTCTTACTGTCAATTCCTAAACATTTTCATGACTCCTATCATATCAAAATCACGGAATCAGTTGCATCAGCGTTTTGCCAAATACGGTTAGCAACTTCCAAAACACATACAAATCTGCTTCTCAAGTCATTTTTGGTCACTTTTGTGCTTTTTTCCTTTTTGTGTTCATGAGAAGATCAAATGGTTCTACTTTTCTTACCTCGATTGTGCTTAAAAAATTTGCACCTAAATGTAGAAACAGTCATGAAAAATAGCACAAATTCTGGTTAAGGGTTCAAAGGAGAAAGAAAAAATTTGGTGCTTTGTGGTTATAAGAAAACGAATGATTATTCGACCTCAGCCACTGAAGAGAATTTTCAGGAAAGTGTTAACAATCATCCAAAAGCTTGGATTTTTCAAAAGAGTGTTAGCAGTCATTCGAAAGTTTGAATCTCTAATTAGAACCGAACGTTGCCAGTTTTTCAAAGCACTCTTTTATGACGCTGTAAAATCCGAAATAAAATTATGTTTCACATTGGCTCCAGCCAGAGTTTCAGGCTTCGAAATGACTGCTAACACTCGTATGGAAATTTCTTGCACAACGGAATGAGGTCGAATATTCATTTGCTCCCTTGTAACCGAAAATTATTTGAAATTTGAGAGTCCGGAGTTTCATTTAACTTCGATATGGCTATTGCGAAAAAATTTTTTTGGAAGAATTGACTGTTTTTTTTTGAATAATTCATTATTATGTTGCTCAAAATATGGCTCTCGTATTGTATTTTCTGTTGAATAAGCCATTAGCACGAGTGACAAAAATGACTCTGAGCGGCTAACATTTTGATGTCGCGTCTTCGTCGTCGTTTGAATTTACTATTCTTCGGTGGAGCACCGCTCGAATCAAGAACCTGCTCTTGTATGTGGGGACGGTTGGATATCAATTGTTCGCTGATACCGTTTTGTTTTTCACTGCACAATCCATCATGTAGTAGTGATACTTCGATCTTGGTATTATTAATAAGTTCCCGCATAGTCTATTCGATATTTCACCATACCGTATGCCGTTTTAAACCGATAGAGAATAAACTTTTTTTTTGTATAAGCCGATAATCTCGAGGCAAAATTTGCATCGAAAAAGTAGTTGTGATGACTTCATTCATGCACTACACATGAGTATCTGTTATGAGTGATTGAAGTCCGGAAAAATCTTTATAAAAAGCATTTTGATGAGATATGTTACAGATTGTTATGTTGACAACTCTAGCATTGACAACTTGAGAAAGTGAACGAGTTCTGTTGTACGAGCTCATTTGAACAACCAACGATGTACTGTATGATGAGAGATTTCCAATGAACTGATCTGAATCTCTTCAAATCGCTGCACTACTTTTCTACAAATACTTATGGACTCAATAGAAAAAAGTTTTAGGAAATCGAGCTATTGTTGGGAAAAGATCTCCAAGCAATTTGTTTCAGAGGACTTGTGGGTTTCAGAAAAGCACCGTTCCAATATCACTTAGAAATGAAACACGTAATCTAAAGAAGTGAATTCATGAAGAGTAGAGGGCTTCAGAACACACAATTTTCTTTAATTACTCTTTTGTTGGCTGTGCTAGTTTTTCAGAGTTCCTGTGTAGCGGCACTAATTGAATTGTTACCATTTTGTCAACATAGGATGTGTGTGTGTGTGTGTGCGTGGGTTTTCGTGGACCACGAACAAGGCTGTAGCTTTGAAAATTGGTTTCTTACTAAAGTTTAGAGGCAAGCCCTCAGCTTAGTCTCCAATAATATGAACTTCCGAACTAGTATGTCACTCGTTTATGATTTAGATAATAATGTCTTTGAGAGTAAGGATTGCATGTCGTGTTGAATTGGCCACAACACCTTTTTTCCTCTCTGCCTTGTTGGTGTAAAAATCACAGACGACTAGAACGTTTCACAAGTGTAGAAGAAAAATTAGAAAACTTTAAGTAGCACTTTTTTATTATTGAAAAGCTCTAAGTGATAGTCTACCTAACATATGTTTATCTAACTCTTTCGGTTATTTCTATTTCTACGAGATTTTATTTCAGCCTGAACGGAATTTTGGACAGATGATCTACCTAAATGTTGCTTTGTTCATGTAGATAACAATATTCAAGATCCTTTGTAGATTTCTGGTTCATGGATAGTTTTTTCATGGCTCTTTTCCCTTAGTATTTGATGGAAGTGTTAGTGATTCAGAGGAATTGAACATAGAAAAAGAATCAATAAGTCTTGATTTTTATTCGTATCCTTCAAAATTCTCAGTTTAATTTCGTCTTCAATTCACTAGGCTTTACTTACCAAACCTTTTTAGCTCTTTGCTATTTTTGCTGTAATCGTATAGGATTAAACTAAACAGAAAAACTACTGATGAATTTTGAGCGGCAGAAGTAGTAAGTTGTGTATACTGAAAGCTTCCGATTCGTTTAGCCAGCTAAAATAATGCTATCTTTTGATCTCAGTCTCACTTCAATACCCATAAGAAATCCCCTACTGTCCTCATGTTGATTGTCGAGCGACTCGAACTTCACTGACCAGCAACACCTCCATTTTTCCCTATCGGTGCCAGAGTGCTAGTAGGCTAGTAGCCCAGTGGGTCCTTCTGGTTATGAGGATTCGTTAAGCATCATATCATTCTTTTAGGCGTTTCGTGAAAAAAGCGGACTGTGGGGTAGGTGGTCTTCCTATACAAAATATACATGTATATACATATGTATATACATATGGATATGGATATATATATATATATATATATATATATAATATATACATATATTGCAAATATCAGAGACCTGCTAGCGAGACTGGATTCAGTGCCAATATCAGCTTGCCAGGCTAAATCGTTGACTGTTAATTCCTAACATATCCATGCCTTGTTTCGCCAAAAATAGCGATAGGAAAACACGAGCATATGTAGTGCAATGGCTAGCACGCGCCGCGGAAAGACTTAAGTGTGGGTTTGAATCTCATTCGACCGTTCAAGGTTTTTGCAAAACACTCATCATTATTCGATATATGTTTGTAACATCATACCAGTGTTGAATCAACAAATTCTAGCGTAGCTAACCAATAATTCAAATATTGTTATTGGCGCGAAGTTAACCACGCATTAAAATCAGTATTTATCTATGAATTATTGATCAGTAAGCCGCAATCCGTACCCTCCGTCTGAAGCATGCGATCGCGCGTGTGCCTAAATCCGTACATGTGGTCGCTAAAGCGTTAATATCGTCCTCGTCATCTTTGTTAGTAATTTGGTGAAAAAAATCTAACAAATTCGCTTAGTTTTTGGTTTGAAAATCTTGCCATTGCCATCGTAAATGAAATTTCAACAAAGTCTATACTTGTTCGAACCTCTTGCGCACATGATGAGATTAGTCTTTTTCTCCTCATCAGATTACTTTTTTATAGACAGTCCTTGAATAATTTTTTGTCAAATATCTCCTTTAGTCAATCAATCAATCAATTAAAGTAATTCACCTTGAAAAAACGCCACAGTGATTGTTTTACCGTAAATCGAGTGTAAAAAGGTTTGTCGTTGAATGCTTAAAAAGGGGTAGATCTCCGAGGAACTGAGTTGACGAGAAGGCACCGTGCAACTGACGAGGTTTCAAAGCCGAAACACTTGCATGCTCTGGACAAGTGCCCATAGCAGACCTCATGAACGGTTATATTGTTCTAAAGCGATATCTCAAAATAGTCGATTGAAACATTTGTTACATATCCTCTTTAACTTTTCCGATTTCCATAATATTGTGGTCTAAAATAGGAAGAAACTCTGTAGTACTAGAAGTTCGGTATGTGGTTTTCGAAGGACAAAATTCAATACTAAAAAGCATCGCCAGAAGTGAATTGCCGTCTACGACAACTATTATCTTAATAAGGACATTGACGTTGGCTTCCGCAATTTTCTCTCTAAAGAAATCACTATAGACCATCGAAAATTTGAGTGTTATAGTTTTCCTCGTAGTGCTGAGATTTCTCACTCCGAAACTAAAAGAATTGTTGCTAATGTGATGAAAGTTTTTCTAACCATGAAGTTGAATACTAGCTACTTCTGCCTCTGAAAAATTGAAGATGTTTGGTCGATTTTGTTAGTGTTTTTTTTACAACGGAATCTCCTCGTGCAAAGTTTTTGATTACTCTGACTGTTTTCCTAAGATTCCTGCCAAAGATCTGTCATTTGCTTTCATGAAAATAATGATGTCATTTTCTGAGCGGAAAAAAATTTGTTCCTTGAGGTTTAACATCATACAAGTTCCGGAATCATAGATTATTTTCTTCCAAACATCTAAAAAGAAGTCGTTCACATCAGTTATTCCTACTCACAAGTACTGTCGTTCCAGATATGTAACCTCAATGTTTGATTGTACTCTTTGTATGGGTAAAATAAGTCCTAGTAGGTTCGCATTCCTTGTGAATGGTTTCCATTTTACTTTCATTTTTGGATTTTTCTGCGAGACGTCTTGAGAGAAAATAATATTACCCTTTTCATAGGTCAGTTTTCTATTTGAGACACTGTCCCAATGTTCAGGCAAGGATTTGTAAAGACCATGGAGCAAAGTAAAAAACTGTCTTGCAATCAACAGCAGTAACTGTTAAACTAGACTGTTTCATCAGGATCTCTGAAGTTTTTACTGCTTTTTCGCAGTATTATGGTGTCTCATATACACCTAAGAGATTTTAGTGGTGAGCAAAAACTCGACTTCACGAGGGTGTTGAATCCGCGTTTCACCTTGATCATATCACCTCTAGCAGGGATAAAACGCGGGTTCAACTCCCGCCTAAGATCGAATTTTTGCTCACCACTAAAATCTCCTAGATGTCTTTGATCAAAGGATTAAGTTCTACGGGAAAAAGGATGTCGGCCTCACCAAGGGTCGCTAGAGGTGATTGATTGTGTTTTTGCTCTATAACATGAGTTGTGCTACTGTGCTAGGCTTAACTTATAACCTCTCGAATTACAAGGGATAGCAGGTGATGCAAATGACAAACACAAGCGAGTCATTATTCTATAAATAGGGCGACTAATTGAACTACTAGAGGAATATATTAGAGAAAGAGGAACAGAAGGACGTAATAAAAGAATAAAGATTTAGGAAAGTATTAAGAAGATTAAAAAATTCTTCATCTGACTACAATAAAAGAATAATGCATATCTCTTGCATATGCGTAAAGAGAGGATGAGAATAGGGAGAGTAAGAAAAATGTAGGATTGCTGACTCTTTGGGGACAACAACTAAAACACCACGAGCGGAAGCGGCGAGGGGTTTTCGTCATTTAATCAGGATTTTTTTTTCCGATTAGGAAAAAATTCTAGTTTTGACTGAGCTTGATAAGAGGTTCCCATGATATTATCTATTCCAACAGCTGACGTTTCGCTTTCGCCTTCTTCAAAGCTTGTGAAGATCAGGTCATTGAAGGATAATTTCTGTGCTTAGTGAGATTGAAATCTGGATTTGGTAATTTATTTCTAATGAAGTGGTAGCAGGCGGACCAGCGGGCACGCATGCGCAAACATGCTGAAACACTTGTCTGACTTCCACGCAGGTGACGACACGATGCCACCTGCTTATCAAAGCTGGTCCATAAAGGGTGATAGGAAATTTCTAGGGTTTCTAATATGGCGCTGACGCTTCATGTTTTTGTGCAGACCTTCCCCATGTTTTTGGTGCAAATATAAAGTTATATGTGATGAAAATTTGGAAATAATGGAAAGTCCATTATGTGCAAGTTATGCTACTTCACGCAATTGATAACTCTCAGCAAATTTTCAATTATTTGTATATTTCAGCAGTTGGAATCACCATAGAATCGTAGAAAAGAGCTTGTTCTGTCGCAGCTTGGGTACTAGTATTATATTTTAGTTCTATATCACCAAATAAGCCCTTTGAAGCAACGGGCTAACTATTTCGGTTGCAAAACGTAGTGAGCTTTTCACTCTTAGTGCACGTCATGATGGCCTTTTTGAAGATCCAGAATCACCGTTTCTCAAGCTATTGAGTGAGTATTGAAAGTTTAGGAAAAAACCAAGTATATACGCCAGCCGTGTAAACAATGCGCCCGGAAATAGCATTATTTTCTCTTGGCTGCAGCAGCGCACTAATGAGACTTTTTTGGTAATCATGCAAGAATTTAGATTCGCCGTTTTTTAGGCTATAGAATTGTTACCAATTATCTTGAAGAAAAGCTCTGTTTAGCAAAAAGACATTAAAATAGTCGTGTTAAGACTCACATCGACTCTAAAGGGATACTCATACGGATAAAAGAAGCTCTTTCTGTAGATCCTAACTTCTTCGCAATCTGTAGAACTACTTAAGCTTTACAAAGAAAGTGGAAATGTGCAACTAAGAGTTTCAAGATTCATTTTGTTCCAGACTTGATTTTGATCCTAAATATCCATGCCACTTTTCAGCTACATTGCTATGACACTGTTTGGAATTTTCACTGGAATGTTTTTTGCTCGATTCCTCACTCCGAAGTGATCAAATCATCCAGTACTTATAGAATCGGTAAACTAGTGGGAAGTTGTCTAGGAAGACAGAAACACTAGTAAGATACAACAGAAGGCACCCGACAGCCATTGTAAATGCATTTAGATATACATTCCATCAGCTCTACGATGTTGCGAGGAAAGTCGAATGCATAACTCATCCATAGGAAATAGACCAACGTCGAATGCTCCTGTGCCTATTACTCATTTTTATCTCTATGTTTATGTCTGCATTAATCTTCAATATTACTCCTGGGTTCAAGTGCATGAGTTTCAACGATTTTTTGAGGGTATTGTTAGCAAGTAATAAATGCACCTAGCGAACTGCTGTGCTACCTCATTTCCCCTATGGTGACGAAATCATAGAATTTTAGAAAGCTCAGGTGTAGGTGGTAATGTGCGGGAGAAATTGACTAGAATTACTAAAGCATTGATACTCTGGGAATATTGAATCCTCTCGACAATCGTTCTTGAATAAATGCATCTTCCCATGCTTGTATGCTTTTATCCACCAAAAAATTGGTTTTACATAGAGTACATTTACGTAGTTGTGCATTTTGATGTTCTGCTTTCATACCTGACACGTCCGCCATCAAAATTATATGTTATTTGCAGAAAAGCAATTTTTTTTTCCATTTCAGTCGCTAAGCATTAAGCCGTCGCTATAGATAATTGCTAGTCCTTTTTTTCATGAAAAGCTTTCCATCATGCTCTCTCAAGTTTCTTTTAGGAATATGGTTTTCCTTAAGGAGCACCAGTTTGCTATTTCTCAAATTTTTCAAAATTTCTGGAATCCTTTTAGATATTTTGAAAACTAATTTTCCTCTAAACTCTGTATTACCACTCAATCATATAATTCTTGTTATTTCAGTCTTTAGCAGAAAGTTGATAGAAACAACTTGATTCGTTTACTTTTCGACGTCTCAGTCTTTTCCACAACCGATGATTTGAGTCTGTTGTCCACAGTCGCTCATCCTTATTTTGGCCTTCGTTCTCGTCGAATCGAATCATCTTTGCCGGAGTATCGCTCAAACAAACCTCTCTCGGTGATGTCCTCATATATGAGGCGGTTGTTGATGATACTGATTGTCTGTTAATAAACTTTTGATTTTCACCGGACACTTCATCCTGCAGCATTGGGTGTTAGTGTTGTCTAACATAGAGCGTTATAATAATCTGAAAAGCTACTCCCTGACCCGACTATGCCTTAAAATTTAGCATGGATTGAGTAATTTAGGATCGAATGAAATTATACATAGTTTGCCCTAACGGGAGCAATGGCGATTGCATGAGATCTGGTATGATATACCCAATCTTTTGTTAGGTATGTGGAGATGAATACAATGGCGAAACGGCTAGGCCACTCTATAGGTCCGTATGAAAGAACACCTAAGTGGAAAAACGTAACTCCAATCAAAGGCTTCCCAAGGCGCGCATAGAGACAAAAATATAACGGAATAGAATTCAGTGTAAAAATTACTACCCTCGCCCAGTGACTTGACATCAACGCGAAAAGCACTGGAAACTATTTGGATAAATACTAAAAAGCCAAAAATGAACCGCAAAGAGAAGTGCCTCGTAATTACGCGTGGACTCGCACCAAACCTCAGGGACGATCTTTCCGACCTCGGTAAGGTACACTTTCACCTATGAAGGGCTTTGAACGGTTTGTCTTCAAAGAACATTGATTGGAAGACTTAAAAAACAACAGCGGTGAGTATGTCAAATAAAGCCTTTCACTATGCGATCGAAAAAGTTTTATATCACTTCTTTTCTTCTTAGTTATAAAGTGTTCGACTGAGCAGATTGCAGCTCACTTTGGCCTTTACAGGCTCTGAAGAAGGCGAGACTTACCAAAACGTCAGTCATTCTCATTTCGTACTGTACTTCTGTTGCTCCTAATGAACACTACTATCGGCACCTTGGATCTGCTTAACAAAAAAAGCATTGAAAATCAATTTTCCTTCAACTTCGGCATCACCATTGAAATATACGTTCTTTGTTGAAGAAGCCAAACACAACGTTGATAAAATCCAATTTACTCAGCTACCGTTTGGACAACCTTGTCTTCTTCAGAGACGGTGGTACAAGTCCTCTTAGATAGTTAATCTCGATTATGCGCAACAAGTTAACAACCAGGAAGGCTCATGAAAGTCCATAGCGTCCAAACCACTGCAAGTTATATGGTATTTTTTACTAATATTAACTACTCAGTTATCCAGTGCTGTAGAGTGGTGCGCAGAAACGTTTGCGTCAGCCGGGATCCGAACGCAGATCTTACTCTTTCCGGGAGCAACCGTTGCACCACCGACGCTCGTTTTGCACAGCACTTTTTCTACGTAACAACGCGTTATCTGTCAACAGCCAGCCGTCCACGGAGTGGCGCGGCAGTCATTATCGACATTGAACTCACTTATGTTGACAGATATTATTGGGTTTCAATAATTAATCGGAAATCATTTTACCTGACCGCCTATTGCGGTGTTATCTGGGTTCGAATGCCGGCTGACGCAAACGTTTTTGCACACCACTCTACATCATTGGGTTTAATGTAACATCATAACACCGCAGTAGGCGGTCAAATAAAATGACTTCCGATTATTCAATTATCTTTTTGAAAGCGAATGACTTGCAGTCTGATTATCTCCCTTTATTTTCTCTAAATCAGTAAAAATACTGACCCGATATCTCAATACACGACTATTTCAACTCAATATTTCCATAGAACTAAACCCATTCTCTGCCGTCCAACCATAACGTCGTATTAAAATCAGTATTGATTTGATAGTAATCCGCAATCAATGACGAATTACTTTGCCGAGATCGTCGGTCTGCTCTTTTTACTTCTTAGCATTTTATTTCATTCGTCATCACAATACCGTTTCTTTCTACTGTGCGCCTCTCAGTACTTTTAACAATCAATTTGTTTTTCGCCTTCTACTTGAACGGCGTAGACTTCTGGCTGAGCGAATCTCCTTGCAATCTCGAAGATAGCCTTAATGTGACTTTCTATAGGGTGTTATTGTTTACTGCCGCAGAGAGTTGGGAGTAAAGCTTGGTTCTACACGCGCCGCGATGAGCATCACAACCACTCGGTCAAGGCACCCACGTTCTACTCTTCATTTTAGGGAATACGTGTGGAAAGGGCCTGAGGAGTCTAGAACTTAGCATTTTTTACATTACTAGTTATCAGAAACTGCAGTTCGGATCAAGGAATTTCTTGCAGCGAATTCTCTTTCTCACGCATTCGTCCTCCACAAAAATTTTCCAACATTTCACGTGCTGCTTTGGCTACTGCTTGAGGATCTTGTTTTCTTCATAAATGTCGCAAAATAGTGGGTCGGGACGGTCCTCCCTAAATTTCTGGAGGTAGTCCATCTTGTTCTTTAATTGCAGGAGAGTATTGTGAAAGAGTATCGAAGCAGGGCCTTGATCGTCATCTTGCTTCCTGATGCATCGCTTCACTAACTTCCACCACCAAAAATGCTTAGAGTAATGTAACTACCGTGCCTACGGATATCACAGTGTTTGCATTGTTCGCAATGGATTAGGACTCAGTGAACAGTATGCTTTGGAAAATGATATACTTTTCTTCGTGCGAGTTTTTTTCTGGATCCAAGCAAGAGTCTCTCCTGCAATCTTCTTCTTTTTTATTATTTAGGATTATATATGACAGCATCTTTTCAAGACTAAGGGCAACATTTTGGCATGAGAAATCGGAAATTTGGGAGATATAAATTGCTGCATCTAGTTGGTTTTCCGAATTTCTTGTCATTTTTTGGAGAGCTTTTCGTCTAGAGATCCGTTGTGCTTTCGACTTTACTCGGAGTATAGTGGTGGAGATCGAAGGCAGGTATGAGCTAATCTATGATTTGCTATAGCATGCTGCCATTCAAATCAGTGCTCTTTTGCTCTGCAAGGAAATTCAGTCTCTGGGTTCTCAAACATGCGAGTCTTGGTCAACATATCTAAGGATGACTGGAGACTCAGCTCTAGTCCCGCCCCGCCGCTCGCGCGCGGCGAGCACTTCATTGTGATGAGTGCTTAGTGAAGTCAGCCATCAGGAAGAAGGCTGCTGATACGACCCCCTTCCACAACGCTCCACGACAGTTTTTTTTTGCGTTTTTTTTTTGTTTGTAGATCATCACGGGATAGGGCCACTAGTTGATTACATGTACTCAAAACGATTACGGTAAGAATCTCTGTTGGCCTATCTTACGTAGCTCTTTTTCTCAAACCAATACTGTAAGCATCGAGCGGTATGATTTTTTTTACGCCAATCCCTACTGTGTTTCCCGATTTCAGCCCCATATTAATAGCCTCAATAGTTATACAAGCATGATGAGGTTCTCAACCCCCGACCACATTTCCAAAGGCGCAGATGTTACGGTAATTACAAAATCAAGGCTCAGGTCAGGCTCCGAGTTTTGATCGTGTCTCAGCATTCCTATGGCTAAATTTTATACCGTGCCTTGTCATGAAAAAAGAACTCGTTAGATAAAAGCTAGAACTTGTGATTTAGACTGCAGGGGGGGGGGGGCAGGGGGAGGGGGCAGGGGGAGGGGGATGGGGATGGTTGCCATGTCTTATTGAAATAAAGCAATATAAAAGAAGAAAATTGAGCGTCAGTGACATATTTCTGAAAAAAGAGTTCCAACAATGAGCCCCAAATTTCATCAACCCTTTACATCAAAAAATCGGGCTATGGTATAGCAATCGAAAATCTGAGTATTAAACCATTTGATATCCTTCTTTTGAGCTTTGAAAACTAAATAGGCTTTTTTAGTTGGAAGATTTGAGAAGAAATAAAGTTGGAAGCCTCAGCATAGTGAAGAGACAAAGGCTCGACGTATCACTATTACAAGGGGAACCATTTTTCGGAGTTCTTCGTCGGCACTCCCAGTACTTCAGACTGTTTATTATCTCGATGACCTCTTTCCTTTGTTTTCAAAATAACAAACTTTTTGTTCTTCTTTTTGGAAGCTTCTTTGTGAATCACGATTGAATTATTGCCCTTTATTAGTAATTACGGATCGGAGGAGCGCGACCACTTTACCTTGAGTATCGAATTGCGATCTACCACAGTAGGATTTACCTCTGGCAGAATGATTTGAGTTATGAAGATGTTCAACACTTGCATTTGGCTTAGAGTCGTGATTGCAAATTTCGAGGACAGTTGGAGATCTGTGGAGAAGACTCTAATCCTACCAACTTGATTCTTTAGAGTATTGAATCCAGGCTGCGGCTCACAAAGCCTGGTGTGGTGTTACTAAGATATCTTTATAAATATCTTTTCGCAATAAATCAAAAACTGAAGCCTTATGCCGTTTGGTTTCATCCAATTTTCTTGGAAAGTGTCATGCGCTTGATACTACTTGTAGTCTGGCAGGAGTGATTGGCATAACTCTATGTTTATACGTACTTCGTACAATTCTACTCGTTCTTTGAGATTAAACAATGACGAATCTTCTTGAGGAATCCTCGACTACGAATATTTGGGACTACGAAATAACTGAAAGGAGCGTAAAAATATTTGCAGTTGGTGTATTTGTCTGTCAGGCAATGCGGTACTTACTTGTGGACAGCGTATGGACGAGTGGCGTAGTTAAGCCAGGACGATGGATCTAATCAACGAGCATTTGTGCATTTTAATTGTTGGTCTTTTCCAGACAAATTAACATTCTTCCAAAATTTTTTGCTTCATAGAAATTTTGAGATTTCTATTCTATATCTGCGTATTAAAATTCTTTTCCGTGTTGGAATTAATGTCTTTGAAAACATTGTAACCGGTTTCAAATGTCAAATGTCTCAAAAATGTTTCCCTATCTGGCTATACTGCACCTACTCACAATTGCACACGTAAATCAGTGTCTATCATTTCGATTTGTTCTTTTTTATGCAGTTATTTAGAATTGTACTTGCCTGTCGTCGGGGCAAATTTTCATAATTCTCTTTGCGAACCAAATGGTATGCAGATTTTTGCCACACTAGTTGTGTGAAGGTAAAGTTTATTTCGACGTTAACAATCGCATTTCTTTATCGAAAAAAGTTAAACTTTATTCCTTCTAACTGGCTTCATCAAAAGTTTCCCTTCATTCTTTGTAGCCAAGTTCTTAGACAGCATCGCCTCAATTTTGCTTTCAATGCAAATCTGTTTCAAAATATGTTCTTATCATTTTGCGATTTGTGGTGTCACGAATTATCGAGTCCCATAATGCTAAGGAAGGAGCCAGCCATCATTTTTGCTCTCTGGTGGCTTCAACGTATCGCCTCAACAGTGCACTGTTGTCTTTTGTTCATAGTTCACAGTTTTCTCGACAAGCCAAAACTGAGCTGCCATGCCAAACTGAAATTTATTCAAACAGCTAACTTATCGACGGATGTCACCTTCTTCGGAGACGTGAAGGATTAGATTTTCGCAAACTCAGCTAGCCGTACGCATCCATACTTCAACCCTTAAGGAGCGACGGGTACCAGCTGAGGTACATGGTTGTTTGAAGGCCTTTCTCGAAGGGTTAAACTTTTCTCTTAGGCACTTGAAAATTTCTCGAAAGCTTAAGTTTCTGCCATTTCAATAGTACGTTTGATCTTTGAAAAGCCTTTTCATTACGTTGCAGCGAGAACAAAATTATGTTCTACACTTACTTTGCACCATTAGCTCGGCTTGAGCTTGTATGTGGCTCTTTACCAAACTCTCACTAGTTATTTGATAGCTCAAATTTTCACAGAACGCCGTAAGAGCGGAAAGAAGATTACGTTTAGCACTCAGAGTTTTTGTCGTATAGAAAGCTATATATGCACGAAAACATATGACCATGTAGAGAAATTCATGGAGTATGATAGTAACACAGAAAATTAAGGTATTGCTTTTCAAATGGAAAGAATATACTAGTCGAATAACCAAAATCTCGGATCTTTTGAGAGTTCCGCTTTGCGACCGATCTATTGCCATCCCTTATGGGCTCATTGAAAAAAACCAAGTCTAAATTTCAGTCGCAATAGAACCGAAAGAACTTTTCCACACAATCATCGCTTTCTATGGGTCTTTCACTAAATTTTCCACGCGAAGACCAACGGCGAAGAATAACATATATTGCTAGTTCACCTCCCATATCAAGCTATCAGTCTAATATACTGTGTCAATTAAGCGTGATAAGGTGAAATCCCATAAAACGACGGCTGCTCAAAAGACTTTTTTTGTTATATACCCTCGTGTTTTAGCTTACCAGAAAAAACTGTGAAGTATTGAACAATGCCGGGGTCAACAAGCAGTCGCTCATGAAACTTACTTTTGTCCTCGTTCAATAATTTTGCTCTTATAATGCTTAGTGATGTTCCTAGGGATCGATCTGTGAATTATAAGAATGCGATAACATTCCGCTGTCAAGGTCATCCAGTTCTGGACTCTGTGTATTTCTATACATGGCCTTAACCTATTTTAGTGAAAGCTATCCACATCGAAGCTCAAGGAGCTATCAGTGGTATAATCTCGTTAACAACAGTTTGTAAAAAGATGAATGTGAAAGGTTCAGTGACCTTGTTTACCTCGATCAAGCCGACCTGACTTTATACCTTAGCTGTGCCCCTCTAAAGAGTTAAGATTTTTTTTTACAAATTGCTTGAATTTGTCGATGATTGGAGAAACTATAAATGGTTATGACTTGTCATTCAACTGTTTTTCGTAGCCTTGCTTGAAACATATAATCAATAACTTATTTTGACCTTTTTATTAGATCTGTTATGGCATTTATACAGTGCACGACATGTGTTTCGACACTACAATCTCGTCACTTGCACGGTGCCTTACGGTTCAATCAGTCACGCGGGGAAATACTCCTATATAGGGAATCAACGCCGAAATATTGACACGTGTCGTTAGGTGATAAGATTACCCAACGGCTAGCGTTGTACACTCGATTGCTCGTGACTGGTGAAACGTATATTGTCATAGCTTTCTTTCCGACTGTTTTTTGATACCTCAATCAAAACAGAATAATCTGATAACTTTATTTGAACCTTTCGATGACGAGGCTGTATTGCCGAAACACATGTCTTGCACTGTATAAGTGTCATAACAAGTCTGTCGAAAATCTGAAAATATGTTGTTACTTTATGACAATTATTGCTGCCATTACTGTTTTAAACAGTTTTTGTTCTGAATTCCGAAGGCACTGTTCAGGCGGTTCATGAAAATGTTCCCTTACCCAACCACACTCTTCGATAGTGTAATCAAATTATAGACGGCACTTTCGCAAGCGGTTAAGCTTTCTCAGTCGCCATACGAATCAACTACTTTTCTTCAGCCCTTTCCTTTCATTTACTACTTCTCTCCTGATTGCTGCACAAATAATGGGGCGTGGCGGAGCAAAGTCGACGGTGGTGGATTGGACGACAACGACGACAATGAAGGCGATAAGACAGTGAATGATTCGAATTCATGTCCGGTGTGATTTTTGTTATGACCTTGGAGTGCTGCTATTTTTGTTCCCATTCCTTGTTTACCTGTCAGTTCATCAAATTACAACTAAAGTCAATGTTGCCAGCACTTTCGTCCAGTATCTTCTTTTTCTTTGACAGTATTTTATTCAGCAAGCTGAGAAAACTTTTAAAAGAAGAGCTGTATTGCCTTATTTGATAACTTTGTGTTCAATTAGAATGCTTCACGGTTTTCACTCTTTTTTGCCATAATACTTAATCTTTTGACGAAATGTTATTTTTGCCGTCTTCTTCATAGATTAACGGTTCCAGATTTGTTCCTAGCGATTTGCCTCAGTGGAGTCCGAGCGATTTCTCCTTTTTTTGTGACACAAACACCATAATCTGAGCAGCGTTTCTAGTCTAATCTTGTCGTGCGTGATGAAACAAATGTTGCTGAATGCGATGATTATGACGACGGCGACGGCGAGGGCGACGAGGACGAATGAGAACGATGATGGTGAACCCGACGACGTTAGCGTTCATGGTGACAGTGGTGACATCTCTCATTGGCGATGACAATTTATCAGATTGACTATGTCATGTCAAATGATGTCAGTTGATTGTAGACAGATCAGATGTTAACGTTCTCCGGTTTTGTCACCGCCGCCGTCACTGCCGCCACTACCGCCACTACGCCGCCGATATGTACTTGATCCGCTATGGGGAGTGGTTCGAAAGTGAATTACTGCGTCAATTATTCCATCGATTTCCGGTTACATTGCTGGCATACAATTCGATCAGATGCTATGATATATCATTTATTACGGTGAACGGTGAAGACATCTGCGATATGAATTTTTCTCTGGAGCCTTGAAGAGTTATCCTTTCGATTATGATCAGGAATTTTTGATTTTTCACCAAGAATATCTGTGTTGCGCACTTTCTCCTCTCTCTCTCTCTCTCTCTCTCTCTCTCTTTCTTTCTCTTTTCTCTCTCCCTCTCCTCTCTCTCTCTCTTTCTCTCTTTGAGATAGAGGAGGAGGGGACGATGGCATTTCAGAAGCTTTGTTCAACATAACTCGCAAATCACATGATAAGAGTGACATTAAACTTTTATGGAGGCATCGTCTAATAATATCCTTTATTGGTTCACTTTTCATCATACTTTCTATAACCTACTGCTTTTCATTTGTTTATTTAGCTTTATTTTCGCTACGTGTTCATTTACATTTGTATAAATCTTTGTATTTTGCCGTTCAAATTTGATTCATTGGCTCGCGCTGGCAGACGTGTCGTCAAACACGAAAGTTCACTAATTACTAGGAAATCTTCTCAGATTTCTGTCTAATAAATTCATTTCTCTTCCATACTTCCATTATTGTTCACAATTCACTATTTGTTCTTGAAACCCAAGGTGATTTCGATCCAATGTGATCTTCTGCGTAGGTTATTACCGGTTAGTTTCATCGATCTCAGTATGTCCCTACTTAAGAGTAGGACGTGGCTCTTCGGCGCGAACTAATGGAATACAGTGGAGATATATTAAAGTAATCCGATTTCGAATAATCTGTCGTTCAGTGATTTGTACAGCCTAGGTGATTCAAAGCTTTGAAAAATTCCAAGAGAACGCCAAATTGTAAAGACAATAAGCTAAAAGTAGATTCAAGAGTGTCTTTTTTCGAGACTTCGAGTAGAGATTTCCTCGTGACAACTTTACAATTTGGAGTCATTTTATATATTATTTCATTTCAAATCCATTACGGACGCTGCTGATTCACTTGAGAATGTCTTTTCATTTGGGAACAGCCTCCTGTAGTGATTTAATAGTGATTTAATGATGTACGTGGCGCACTTTTTGGAAGTGCACTGCAGTAGTCGTGGGATCTTTGGTTCGATACCGAGACTCAGGTAAATTATCCCCATGTCGACATGGAGTCGACGAATTTGTAATGACTCTGTCTAGAAGGACAATAACAGTCATACAACTTATTGGTGGCCTCAAGAAAGTTATTGTATTTCCCATTTATTGCATCCAAACACCTAATATGCATGTGAAAGTCGAAGCTTGGACGGATGCTGGAGGGATTGGATGACAGCAAAGGTCTTATCTCATAATCGATCAAGATGAGCTTAACAAGCGGAAATGGGGGTGAGACTGGGAAAAAAATTCTTGATGTTCGTTGACATGAAGGAATTCTTGATGTTCGTTGTTGAGTCGCCAAAACTCGTGTTCAATAAAGCATCGCAAATTGGATTTTCACTTGCAGCATCAACTTAGCTGATTATTCAGAGCAATTTTGAACTTGGAATCCCTGTCAGCAAGGTAGGCAAAGTCACTGTTACTGAAGAGCAAATATCTGAGTCATTTGTGCTTAGGATTTATTGATGCACTTCGATAACCAAATGACGATACTTGATCAAGAAGAGGATAAAATTGGTGAGAGTTTGGTGCAAATTGCATAGGAGAAATCTCTGCTATCGGAGGTCGTGAATTGGCCACAGACGGAGTGCGGAAAACCAGGAATTTGATTTAATTGGACCAAATCATACGCTTGTTAGCATTCATATTCTGTTTGATTAGAGTATAGAACAGAGGAAGCCATGAATATCTAAAAGTCTGCTAGTGGGACATTTTGGTCAATCTGTATTCAATTTAGTGTCCCGGTGATAGTTACTAAAAAAAGTCCAATACTAAATATTCCTTTATGGATTCCTTTGGGATATCAATCCAAAATAAAAATTTCGGCTCTCATATGCATAGTCTCATATAATCTATGAGGATTGACCTAAGAACAATATTTAATCACTGATGTGACGGTTACCTTATGTATACTTTGTTACTATATAGATATCAACCTACTTGAGAGATACCACTCAGACGTGAACCAAAATTGTCCAGTTGTCTTCGTTTTTCCCCACAGCGGAGAGAGAGCGGCAGAGGTTTTTTGTGAATCCTCATTTCAAAAGATTATCATTTTTCGCTCTATCTCAAGCTGAAGTACACACCAATGCGTGGGAAGGAAGTGCTCTGTCATAGAAACTGTGTATGCTTACACGATTTTCCGAAACAGAGGGTGAAACTCAATTGTTAAATGTTAGCCACACTTCATGCATGTAAATACTATGTCAACACGGAGGTAGTTCCTGAATTCATCTGCATTTGAGCGAAAACGCGTAGTGGTTTTTGGTCTATTACGCAAATCCATCACTAACTCACCAGGTGAATGCACGCCGAAAAGCAAGCTCTACTTATCTCGCTTGGGGGCCAATCGTTAATAGACAGAACATAAAAGCACGACGTATAACGTTTACTTATATTACTCACTACTGTTCCCAAGACCTACTGTCTATCAACCTCGGCATGCTTCAATACAATTTCTGTTATTTTAATGGGTAAGGTGCATTACGAGCCTATGTGATCTCCTTCCGGTGGTCTCCACTTGAATCATTCGGTGGAACACAAATAAAAAGCGGTGAGTATGTTGAGAGTTGATTTTGTGCTTGATGCGATTGAAATCTAGGTCTGGTGGTTTTTTCTAAGGGAGTATTGGAGGTGTTCGGCTTATCGGATGCGGACAATTTGACCTTTCCAAGTTTTGAAGAAGGCGAACTGGCGAAACGTCAGCTGTCGAATAAAGTTTAATGTAACTCACTACTGTATCAAATTTTTACTCATGGAGAGCTTCACTTACAGGTCCGAATAGCAATGACCGCTTTCTTACTATTCACTCACCATTCATTTCAGTCGTTATTTAAGACCATGATCATGCCTACTATGCACCGGTTTCATCGATTTCCCAGAATTTTTCGCGGAGCTTACATGAGCTTTCCATAGCGTACATCTACAACAGCATTGATTTCCTCGTTTTTAATAGTGTTTTGTCTTTTTTTAATCTTCTGGCTTCATAAAGATAAGTTGTTTTTCTTTTCAATCTTCTTATGAAGAATATTTGAGTTGAGTAAGGCGAACAGGAGTGAAAATCCGATATAATTGAGCCGTAAAAAATTTCTTAATTAGCTGATGCGTGACGCTCATCAAATTTGACATTTACATTCAAAGCCTTGAAAATGTTCTCCAAATTTGGTGAAGTTTTGCAAGCTTCTTGTGAGAGATTTCTTTAGATGTCCATTCGATGCTGGAAGTGTCTACTTCATGCCAAATCCTTGAATTTTTCAATAAAAGTAATCTTTCTTCACCAACATTTATAGTCTTGAATGTTCCTGTGATGAAGCGCTTTTTATCATACTTTTGCTGCGGATCCACTACTACTACCGAAATAACGAGCGTGTGTAATTTTTTGGTTAGAGATGCCTTACAGGGCATACATGGTCGTCGGTCTAATAGTACAACACGAACTGACCAAACCATTCCTTCTTTCATAGTCAAAACATTGGTATCTTTCATTTCCAGAGAAGAAAAATACTGAGACATTGGTGGATCTAAAATATGCTGTATAAGCCAAACATGTGTTCAATCACCTCTACAGCACTCCGAAACGAGCCGAATGCGCATCTCAATTTTATGAGATAGATCACTGCCGAACATTTTATCCCTTAACCTCTGTTCTTACCAGAACTTCCAACTTGTACTTATAGAGATCATTATTGAGTTAGTCCGGAAAGGCTTGGGCATAATTGCCGAGATCGTCAGCAATATGGCGAGAGGGAACTAAAGGGCAAGACGAAGGTGGTGAGTAGTGGGATACGACTAGAACGGATTATCCTCGTCATGCTTCGACATTCTCCTCCACTCACTTATTAATCAGGCTCTCAACACGACGATTGTGCCTCTGTTGTTTTTGTGTCATCGATGCCAAGTGTATTCTAAATTTTGTCATAAAAGACTGCTCATCGTTCAATCTCTGCTTATTAAAAAACTAACGGCGATTCCCAGCAATAGTACTGCTAGAAGAAAGTAGTGGATGTTTTCTATGCTTTAAATGATCATAAATTTTCAAGTCTGCTCTAATGTTACTTTTGAAGCATCTCGTTCTATTCATTTTTTCTCGTTTTTCCTCGCGGAAAAAACTTCTATCGATAAAAGATTTGTTAAGCTCGTTGACGAGGTAACTGCTAGCAAAAATGATCCAAAAATAGTAGTGATCTTTTGTCATTTAGTGCCACCTACATATCTTCGAATACTTTGAAATGTAAGAAAAATCCACTTATCTTTGTCTTTTATATCATTCCAACGTTCCCTACAATGAATTACCATTGTGCTGAGTACTGAAATCTAGGAAAAATCAGTTTTTTTGGCGTAATTGCGGCAACATATATTGATTTCAAGCATGAGTTTCCGCTCTAATTAGCCTTTTTTTCAAAACAAGAAATGCCTTATTAACAGTGAATTGCACTAAGTGAAGTAAACTGATTAGAATCCATATTCTTCCTTGTTAGCTTTTTTCAGCCATCAGCCTCAATAAATGAAGAGGGTAATTGTTGGCCGGTATTGAGTTTCTTAAAGTTTTTTTTGCCAAGATTCTCTCAATCTTAACCCAAGAAGTAAGATGAAAATGATGTTCAAGATGAACTGAAGTGTGATCAGAACAGAGATGCAAAATCTCCTCTCTCACATAAGTTTGTTAGGTCTTAAGGTCTCTAACTGCTATTAAGTGAAGGAAAGTCAGCGTCATTCAAGATTTATTGAAGGTGAGACATTCACAGTAGGATCCGCTTCATAATCATTGAATTAGCCATATTGTTATGCATTTATCAAAGCCAATTTGAAAGAGACTTCCTCTGAGGCAGTTTTTTCCTTCTAGAGACTAATCCGATACCTTGTAGTTATCCTATAGCGAAAGATTTCGATGTCCTGCCAGTGATTTCGCTTATTGTATAGCATTTGTATTTCATGCGATACCTGTTCATCAACATGCAGGACTCTGAAAGTTTTGGAAAAAAAAGGAATCAAAACGATACGAAAATGGTCTCACATAAGACAAATCACTTTCTATAGTCATGATTTCATGGCCTAATTCTTACATAGATATTCTCAAAAATCTTCCGAATAGTAATTAAAAGATGATTTTTAAACGGTCTCTGTTAACGGGGTACACGCAGCGCAGTGGCTAGCGGTGAGAGACCCAAAAGACGATCAGCAGGTTTTTAGTACCCCGCCATAATTCTTATTAACCTCCTGGATCAGCAATCTACTATCAGACTTATCTGAGAGGACAAAAGTCTTGACGTGATACTTCGCTAGACCTTTGAACGTTATTCAATCACTTATACCATGCAGTAGAAACTTCTGTGTATCATTTTAGAGTGCCTATCTCTTCGTCGTTTCTATTCATGCTCTATTCGTAGAAAAGAATCCATCTATATTGATAAAATGGAGAGGTTTCATCATCGACGACAAGCTCTATGCTGTCGTTCGTTCTTTGTGGGGTGCTGTTTTTCGTCTTAACGACAATCTCATCAGCTAAGAACTATCACTAGATGAATGCTTAGTTACCATCGTCACATTTTTCATCGACACCTCTCATCACAACACCATCTCATCGGTCGCACTACATCTCTATCCATCGCTCTCTCCTATTCTTGTCTAAAACATCAGCATCAGTCTGGTTTACGAGAGAAGGAGAGAGAAAAAGAGAGAGAGAAGAGAGAGAGAGGGAGAGGGAGAGAGAGGGAGAGAGAGAGTCAACTATATCGTTGTTTTCCACTATCAATTTAACATACGATGTTCTTCAGTGTCATACCTCTGTACGATCGTTAAACTTGATTAGATGAACTCTAAAACTTCGCTAAAAGAAGAAGTGATCTGATCGATTCGTCTCGGTGATTTCCTCCATAATTACTGATAATGATTAGTGATAGAGTTTCCTTATTAGGAAGTGATCGCTGCTTTGATGATCGATGTGCTGTGTTCCAGTTTTTCCTTCATTCTCTTCAGACATCTTTAATTGGATTGATTTTGAGTCAATACAATCTCTAATGAATTGATTCATGTCCGTCTATGGAGAACAACGAACAGAACTTTTTATGTTCTTACTAAGACGACTTTACTGCTGAAGTCGATGTAAAGGTAATGATTCTCTGAGAAGGATGTATTGATTTCTGCCATCCTAAAATTGTCTCCTAGCAATGTTATATGATTTGATAGTATGAAAGGTTTTTCCTACTGTAATCAGTCGTCGTTTTTTCCCCAAATTTCTTAGCCTCTGTGATTCAATCAGTCTTTCAGTGGGTGGATATGCCTACCAGTGATGAGGATTATGGATGTACACTGGAACAACTACGAGCTCTTATGGAACTTCGTGGTAGCGAAGCTCTTGAGAAGGTGAGAATGGAACACTTTGTTGTAGTTCTCTTCAAAATTTCTCCCTCCGTCGGTATATAATCTGCCTTTTTTGCTCTGAAATTTTTTAGTATTAGAACTCCAAAGCGGTAGTTTTCTACTTTTACTGAATCGTGTTTTGCTACTAAATTCGTTGTGATACTCTTTGTAAGCGGATCAATTGGAGATAACATCATTAATCCTCGAGCCTTGACATTCAAAGGCTTCTCTTTGCCAAGATTTAATTGTATTGACTAAATGAGATATTAATAATTGAATGAATGATAAGTCTTCAAGACGATAATTGAGATTTGAAGCGTAAAAGTGCAAGAGGTTAGAGATGTTTTTCTTACAATGATTTCTCAACCAATTATTCAGTTATCACCGACAAATCCAAGCCAAGTCTTGTGCTTCATTTGCAGTACTGCACGGCTCTGATTTTGGGCCGTGTTTGGCGTATTCTGTCCACTCGTAGACCTAGTTATTTAGTACTGATCAATCAATATAGTAATGAACCCGTCTCATACAACACAATTGAAAACCAAACATGAGAATCAAACTTACCACTATCGAATATTCCTTATGGTGTTTATTTAACCAAGTTGATTTTACGCGACCAGCAGAAAAACTGGATATTGAAATCGACACTGGCGAATGTTCGCTTGATCATGTCATGAGAGTCGCCAAAAAATCTGGATGAACTTACTATGAGCCGCTTTGAAAAGTCAGATCTCAAGTACGAATGAAACAATTCGCTTTCTTGATTCTCTTTCTTTCTCTGATCTTCCTCCTTGTCTCTTTCTCCCTCTATATGTCACAGTTTCGTTTTGGGTCTTTACCTATGTTGATATGTCTCTCTTCAGTTCTCCGTCTTTCTTACTATATCTTTGTTTTTCTTACTGAGCCAAACACGAGGTTTTTATATTATTAGTTATTCAACCAGGTGACGTTTCGGCGGTTTCGCCTCCTTCAGAGCCTGAGAAGTTGTTGAGTTGTTCAAGTGAAGACCACCGAGCAAAGATCACATGGATTCGGTGGTTTTCCACTTGAACAACTCAGTGGAGGACTAAAAAAGCGCTGAGCATGTTGAAGGTCAATCTTCATGCTTGAAACGATTAAAATCTAGGTTTGGTGATGTTTTCTAACGAAGTTGTGGAGGTGTTTGGGTGACTGGGTTGTGGACAACCTGATCTTTCCACATTCTGGTGATAACGAATTCGCCAAATCGTCAACTGATCGAATAGCTAATATTAGAAAAACCTCGTGTTTGACTCAATAATAAAAACAAGGAATTATTAAAGATTGCCAAGGTTGATAAATGATCGGTCATAAGATCTGCTATTATTCTTCGTCATTTTTATGTTCATTATGGATAATTTTTTCCTCAACCCGATTTGTCTCCATAGCTGAATGGATTGAGAAAAAAATGATCGTAATGTTCCTATGCGACTTCTTGAATTCTCGTTCTATATTTTTGCTTTTCAGCCTTATACAATTACGGTAATTTGGCTATTCAAAATCGAACTTTATGATTAATCCTATCGTCATGCACCTACGCGTATCTTTTCCCCTTTTGAGTCGCGCCTTTTCTGAATAATTTTTACAACCTGAAAAGAATTCGCAGTGACTTACTTTTTGAAACTTGACCGAATCACTTTTTATCGGCAGTTTAATGTGATTTGATTGATGAGAAGGAACTAAGTACTGTGTTCAAATACATAATATGTTACCGGAATCTCTCATGAACTCTGAATTTTCATGATGCATTGAGCGAAGAAGGATAAAGCTCTCGGCGCTCATCAATCCTGGAGGGAATCGTCATGCATTCGTCTTAATTTTTAACCTCGTTTGAGGTGATCGAATGCACATATTGTTTTCACAATGAGTCACGGTGGCCTACCGCTGAATCGACTCAGTGCTGCTTATCCTCGTAGACAAGTCCGAGACCAGTCCTGGTACCAATTAACCGATCTGGGAGGGATGAACGATTTGATGAGCCATGAGCGCGAGATCGAACTGTCGACTGTGTGTGACTTAGAGCACCCCTAACCACTGCGCCGCATGCGCTCCTCATTACGTATCACAGAAAATAAATAGATATAATCAAGTATATAATAGTTTGTTGCCAAAAGTCATGGAATTTGATCTACTCGACCTGTCGTCACATTTTTACTGTGCGGATCCCAGAACTTCTTGCATTCGGGTTCGTCTTCTCGTATTCATCCTCCATGGAAGTCCACGAATTATTCATGTCTTGTATCAACTGAACTGGAGAATTTCGTCAATCTTCTTAAAATTTTGGCAACCTAGTCAAGGTGGTTTAAACGCTCAGCGGATTGATGTAAGGACAGTGTCACGAAAAGAGATCAAACCAACGCCTTGTCTATCACTTTGCTTCCTAAGGCACTGCATCACTACCACTGTCCTATCCCGTCTTCAGTTCATGGATAGATTTCGTTGGAACATGGTGAGGCAGAGCGAAGCAAAGCAATGACCTCGCTGGGGTGGTGGATAGCACGTGAGTTTCCACAAAAGCTCAATATCAGCATTCTCGTCCTTACAAAAATAATTCAGTATCACACTGTTCGTTCATTCTCCAAATTTCATAATTTTCCACGTCGATATGGAATTACCTGTATCATCTGACCAAACAACCAGTCTCCTTTCCATTTGATTGATTAATTGATCTTTTTTAGATTCTTCTCAAAAAGAATAATGCAATCTCTTTAATGTTATACATGAATAGGTAAATAAATAAATCAATGATGACGATAAAACGATGAGCATTTTTCTGATTTACGAGTACTGCCGTTTCGCTGAGTGTGAAAAAGCGAGACGAACGAAACGATTATTGAAAAAGGTCGCGACTATCATCAGCCACCGATAAGTATGACTTATTTGTCTATGTACTCATTTATTTACACGACCCGTCATCACAATTTTTACAGTGCTGATCTCATGTTTCTAGCATTCAGTCAGTTTTTCGTCTTATTCTTGAATGACTTGGAATACTGGTCGAGCATATGACTTCGCAATCTCGAGGATAGTCTGCCTGTGGCGTTTCATAGGGCATTCTAGTTGACTGCCGGAGAGTGTTGGGGTGGAAACTCGGCTCCACGTGCGCCGCGACGAGCATAACAACCACTCGGTCACAGCACTCCCGATAAGTATGGTTGATTACGATTATCAACATAATAATCATTATATATTCAAGGATGCTGAATGATGTGTAAAACTATCGAGCTTAGACGAGAGATGAACTCACGCAGGGGCTGGTGGCTTTCAACTCCCGCTTGGAGTTATTCACATCACGCACATTTCCACTGTGGGGCTCGTGAAGAATCTTTTCTTTTGCATCATATCGAATAATAGTGTTAAGATTATCAACATCATAGTTATTACAATTATTATTGATCTTATTCTCTCCATAATCATAATTACAATTAGTCCTTAGATTTACTAAGCTCTTCTTCCAACGTTGAACTCTGTATATTAAGTAAATTGATTCGGAGTATTTGTTGAATCACAAGGAAAAGTGCAAGAAGTAGAAAAAGATAAGTGAACTTGTTTATTGCCAAGAATGATATCAATAAATAATATGTACTTTAATAGCGACTAGTTATTCTGTTCTCCACTTATATATTCGGTTGTTACATCCAAAAATGTCATAAAAGTGCAAACATTTTGATTCAATTTGTTGTCGTTTATATTAAGCAATGGAAAAATTGTTAGAATGTTTAGATTAAATGCTTCTTGATATTTTTCGTTTTTTATCTGCTGATACCTCTCTGTTCGGCCAAAATGCTGTATTATCCTCTGATGGACTTTTCAAGCTGAACAGAGCTTCTTCGTCAGACTTTAGCCGCTTCAATAACTTAAGAAGAGCAGAGAAACATAGTTTTTGAAGCGACTTTTAGTGCGTTGTAGCATCACAGATTACATTATATTTCACATTCGGACTTTGCTTTACAAATGAGAGGCACATAAACATCAAAAGCACATGAGCGTGTAGAGTAAATCGTCCACTATTGAGATATCACAAGAAATCTAGAGTCTTATTAGGAAGCAGAAAAAGAATCCTGATCAAATGACGGAAATCACACTGAGTGCAGTGTTCAACTGTCATCTCTAATGCGTTAAACGGAGCTGTGATCTCACTAGCATGTGAGAGCGTACGGGGTTCTTTTCGGTTAGAAGGAAACTTTATTTCAAGCTCATCCTTCTGCTGGATGGAAACATAAAAGTGTTTGTGATCATTTGAAAGCTTAAAGCTCTAGATAGCGCCAGTTTTTGAAAAAAGTTTTTCAGTGCGCTGTAGCATCCAGAATAGAATTATGCTTCTATGTCCCACGCCTTTTTTGTATTATCTCACTTGTATTTCGCTGGACAAGTACTCTTCTGATAGCACAAGTCTCGAAAAACTCAGAAATGTAGTTTGCTTTTTGGAAAAGATCTTATATTAGCGCTATACGAGAAAAGAAATATTTGGGCTTAACACTTTCCTCTGGACAAAGCTCTTTTTTAGAGTGTTAGTAACCATTTGATAGCGTAATTTTGATGATTCCAACGCTGTGCTGTTTTTTATAGGAAGGCCGTTTCACTTCAGTATAGCAGGAAAATAAGATTGAGTTTAACATTTCCGGCGCGCTTGTTTACCGGCCAACATAACGGCTGGGGGCGGGTCGATCAAACGGCAGCTTCTTTAGTTAGATATATGGGTTGCAATTTGTCATTTATGGGGATTTTCTCTCCGTTTGAAAGAAACTCTAGATAAGGCGATTGACTCAGATACTAAGAAAATTCCTCTACACGTTCAAATGCTTCTAGTGTTTCCAGCGAAATATACGCCTGTTAGAAATGAAGGCGCGCGGAGGCTTTGAAACATAATTTTATTTTGGGTGCTACAGCGTTATCAAAGGACTTTCTCAGAAATCGGCCAAGTTAAGCGGTAGTCAGAGATTTGAACTTTCGAACGATTACCAACACTTTTATGAAAATTTCTTATTCAGCAGAAGGAAAAGCTTGGAATTGAATTTCTTTCTAACCGAATCGAACCGGAAATCCTTATGACGCAGTCAGTAATTATAATGCTCTGTTTTCGATGTCTTCGTCTTAATCAGTTTTTATATAATAATTGCTACTTAGGTGAACTCTACCTATGGAGGTGTGCAGGGATTATGCTCGAAGTTGAAAACGGACCCTATTAATGGGTTACCATCTGACCCCACCGAACTGCAACGGCGACAATATGCCTTTGGCAAAAATGAAATCCCACCGGCACGATCAAAATCGTTTTTTTCGATTAGCCTGGGAAGCTCTTCAGGTACGTCGAGTAACGCTATGTAGGTTCTACCTAAGTTTTGCCACTATGACTTAATGAAGCGGATATAACTATTAGCCATTTTCATCAAGGTACCGTTCTAGAAAAAGTAGAATAGCAGTGTTGAAGAAAGGAAGTCAACACTTACTGCTTTATCATCAATCAATTTATTTCAGGACATCACATTAATTATTCTTCTAGTATCAGCATTAGTTTCACTTGGATTATCGTTCTATAAGCCACCAGAAAATGTTGGAGGAGGTAAGGTTTGAATCTTATTTTTTAGTTTTTGAATCTTATATAGCAAATTATTTCAACGCATTCACTTTGTTTCAACGCCAGTAATAAAAAAAAACCAATTTCATCAGTCTATTTAGTTTAGTTTTTATGACACGTGCATTGACAAATTACGGATAGAGTTATTGAATGAATAGCACAATTTTCAAGTTTTTTTCATAGCAAAATATTGGGAAAGATAAACATAGAAATGGATAGTTTCAAACGAGTAAGAAAAATTGAATTGAGCGTGAGTGATTGCGAGCCATCTACTGGTTTTTTTTGTCTTAGGTTTTTTCTTACAATAGCTTCTACTAGTTACTTGTATCAAATCTGACTTTTTACATTTCATGATACTTTTAGCATCGTTTCTATTTTTATGTGACTATACACTTTCTATCGTACAAAACTACATAGGGCACGACGATTCCGAGAAGGAAGCTGGTTGGATAGAAGGTGTAGCAATACTAGTAGCCGTCATTGTTGTTGTTCTAGTCACCGCTTTAAATGACTGGTCTAAAGAAAAGCAATTTAGAGGTGAAGATTACTGATACTCTAGTCAGAACGTTCATAATTTAGTAGCACGCCTTTAAGGCCTTCAATCGAAAATTGAAACCGAGCATAAGTTTTCGGTGATACGAGACGGTCAACCGATTGATATCGTTGTTAACGAGCTTGTCGTTGGAGATATCGCTCGAGTCAAATATGGTAAGTGACTTGTTTTCGTAGTAAAAGTAAATAGTAGAGGTAATCTACTACTTATTTAAATTTTTCTACCCCAGTGAATTGGATGCTTTCCTTTCTTGAATATTCAAAATTTGTACTTAAACTTGAATACAACGGTATCTATAAGGTCCTTTACCTAATGTCAAAATTTATATACGCTTTTAAATATAGGTGGGCTGCACGATATTTGGACAACCGAGTTCTTAGCTTTATGCATCACAAGATCGTTATCAAATATATCTTTTCTGCGTGCTTCATTACTCACTATCTATGCATCAAACTGCTTCTTCAATCTTTTAGGTGATCTCCTTCCGGCTGACGGAATCCTCATTCAATCTAATGATCTGAAAATCGACGAATCGTCATTAACCGGCGAGTCGGACTTAATTCGAAAGAGCTTCGATCATGATCCGGTGCTTCTGTCTGGCACACATGCTATGGAAGGTAGTGGACGGTGAGCACTGAGATTTTATAGAAATTTTATATTTTTATTAGACTAAACCTATTATTGGTTTCCATTGCTACTGAAACTTTTCTTTTGTAGGAACTCTCACAAAAAATTTCAGTTCACAAAACCTGGTTTTTTTTACTGCATTATGCTATCGATTCGATAGCTATTCATCAAGAAATACAAAAGAAAGAGACCTCATTTCGGAAATGCATGTTGACCGGTAGTCTGATTTACAGATATTATTGCATTCTAATAGTAATATATTGCATTTTAATCCTATCAACTCCCAATGCAGACAGCGATGTGTTTGTATTTTGGCCGTAGTGACGTATACTGAATTACAACATAATTATCAAACGCATCTATAGAATAACAGAAAATTGTCTTGACTGAGGTCCTCCCTTGCTCACAAACCTACAATTCTTTTATTCATAATAAAAACCATTATTCGTCGAAAAACCGGTAAGATCATTACATTGCGAAAATTGCTCGTACTCGCTCGTGTCAGACAGGGAAAAAATGCGCGGCCTCGAATTATTCAATGACCGGATTTCTTTGGACCACTATGTGCAGCGAAAATCCCAAAAAAAAAAAAACTTTTATGGAGCGAATAACTACAGAACTTAGATAGCTGTTATTGGATTTTTGGAGAAGCCATTATTTTCTGGATTTCTATTGATGCTCTACTGAATTCAGCTTTGTCATTACCGCTGTCGGTCTGAACAGTCAAACGGGAATCATTATGAGCTTGTTAGGAGCAACGAAAGACGAGAAAAAAGATGAAAAGGAGAATAAAGTTGTGATAAACGGGAAAGGTATAGTTATACTGACACATATCTGTCTTAAACGTTCTCTTCTTGTATTTTTATTTTCATTACAGCAGGTCATCCATCGAAACTCAGTGCCGTGAATGGGCTGCCACCTGTCCAGAGTAAAAAGGAAGAAGAGACGGTTGTTTTACTGGAAGATGAGAACAAAGGAAAATCAGTCCTACAAGCAAAACTTTCTAATTTGGCCATTCAAATCGGGTATATAGGTATGATAAATACAATCATTTTGCCCATTATTAACACATCGAATGGGACGTGTAACGCAGCGGTTAATGGTGCCTGCAGCACACACAAAGTCGTAACTTTGATCTTGCTTTTTGGGTATACCGAGGCAACTGTCGTTTTGTACTTGCAAAATGGGTACGGGTGGTAATTGGGATGAAATAGACGCTAGTTTTATTGATTATTAGCTTGTAAATCACTGTATATCCTAGATATATATTGTTTCTTTTCCGCTGCTATTAATGGATGTTGATACATGGCGCATCCTTAATGAATTTTCGGCTCCAATACAGCGTTATTTTTATTAACCTTTCATTTTATTGTAATCAGTGGAATCAAGAAACGAGATCCCTGTTATGACGTAAGTAAAAACTCCTTCTTTCCTCAATCCAATCGCGGCTGGAGATATTTGTGCATGCCACATTGCGTTTTTTCCCATAGTTAGATCAACCGGAGGTAAAAAAGAGACCATGGGGAGCGAGCCTCAAATTTAGGCTTGGGGCACAAAATTATGTCTATCAGACTAAAGGATCGCCGAAGCTGTGAGAATTACGGCATGCAGATATCTCAGTTTTTCGCTTGTATGACATAAACAGTGTTTTTATCCGCACTGTCATGCCAATCTCTTCTGCAAGTAGAATGATGCTTGAAATCCTACTGTTTTGGAAATACGAAAGGCTGCCATCAAGGCCAGAGGTCGTCAACCGGAACTTTTGACAATGTGAAAACGCTTAGGCATGGGTTTCCCTGCCCTCAAGGGAACAATCAATTGGCAGTTTAGTAATTTGAGAGAAATATACTACGATCAATAAAGTAACACAATCAGCAGGTAGTCTATACGTGCATCTCAAGCACTTCAAAAATAATGATTCATTGAGTATAATAACTGATTCGCTACATATTAAAGGCTCCATTGTGGCTGCTGCAACTGTGCTTATCCTCATAATCCGTCATTGCATCACCCGTTACGCTGTCAACAAAGAGTCGTTTGAGGTAATCCGACCATTTTTTTCACTTCGCTTTTGTTTTTGTCGTCTTCAATTTTGTCATATAGGGATAATTTGAGGGAAAAGGACTAATTTAATCTTATTTTTGCTTGAAAAAATGGTATTGACTATTACAAGATGATCTATTTTATTTCTCTCTAGTTACTTCCGATTCTCATATGTCTTCCTTAAGAGTAATACTTATTGCTGGAAAAAAATAAAGTGATTAAGAGATTAAAGCCAGACACCTTTGTAGATGTCTGATCTCGCGTACTTTGTGAACTTCATAATTATCGGTGTTACGGTATTGGTAATTGCCGTTCCAGAAGGACTTCCGCTTGCTATCACGTTAGCCCTCACGTATTCCGTGAAAAAAGTATGTTATTCATATTTCTATTTCTGTTGATATTAAGATTAGCTAAGCATCATATACAAAGTGCAGATTATGCGGAAATATTGAAAGATTGAGGAGAAATTAAACCCTTGAATCCTACTTCGATTTTTCACGCAGCAGGTGGCGGTATCGCGCAGAGAACGCGGCGAGCGCAGCGCGTTACAGTGATAATGTAGTAGTTTTCTCATATGCGTGCACCATAGGAAATCCTGCTGCGTGGCGTTACGAACGTTAGCACATATTCGTACCTATTGGGGCTCGAAGGATTGAAATAATCTCGTTGTTGTTACTTTCAGATGAAAATTGATCAAAAACATTTCGCGTTTAATCTAATATTAAGGCGAATGATTCATATGAAGCTCTATGTCAAATCTTCTTACTTTTCTGGGCTTTGAAATGAAAACTCTCAACAAACACGTGTTGGAGGAGTATTTTTCTCTTACATTACCCGATCTCACATTTTGTGCTTATCCCAAAACTTCGTTCATTCGATTCGTTCTTTCGCATTCATCTTCATTCACAAAGTTTCTCAAATTTGTGTGTGGATCCGTCTACTGTATGAAGATTTAGTATTACTCATGAATATAACTGAAAAATGGTTGTGCAGTTTTTCCTGGAGTCCTGTTTTTAGAAAATGTACCAATGTTTGGACCGTGGAGTTATTTAAACCTTATTTGGCTCGGCGTGAGATCAAACTAGTGGCCATATGCTTAATGGGAAGATGCTTCTAACCTTTCACTCCTTCGCATCTTTCAAAATAAAGTTTCAGTTAATAAAGTGCTAGAAAATTGGCACAACTAAAGTCAAAAATCAGCAACATGATACGAGGAGTCAGAATACTTCATGTTTTTGAAAGTCACAAACAGTGAACTATTGTACCGTTTGTCTCAAGTATTTTTTCAACGCCACGCTCAAATTTCCACATATTCCATGATTACTACTTAAGCCAACATATCACGTGGTCTCTTAATGGACTCCTGTACAGCCCGATACACGTGTTTCGGCTTAAAGCGCCTTCGTCATTCGGGCAGACGACTGAAACACGTGTATGGGTCTGTTAAGAGCTTATTAACAGAACACATTATATGATGGTTCAAATAGTAATTATGAGGTAAATTGAAATTTGAGCATGGTCTCACGAAAACTTCGAAACCAACGTTATAATGTTTCAAAAATACCAGCCAAGAACAATCGAGTGTACAACACTGCCGATCTAGTAAATTATTTCACTTGACGGCAATTGTGTAAATCGTTCGTTATCGCCTAATCCAAGTAGGGATACTGAAGCACCACCAGAGGATTGGCTAAAAGACGAAGGGCCTGCTTGATTGACGAGGCTGCTCAAGACCGAAACACGGTATCGCGCTGAACAAGAGTCCATTAACAGACTACATAACATGCTGGGTCAAATAATAATCATAAGATATAGAGAACTATTGAATAAATTACTTAACAAGTAGATGTCTTGCTGGATTTTAATGCCTATTAGCGGCAATCCTACATAGCTATGGATGTTACTCATATTATTTTAAATGCTAGTACAAGTATTTCGCGACGTAATAATACATTTTGTGATTCCAAAAGATATTACTTTGAATCATTTTTAACATGTCAATAGCAAAGTGATTAGGACGCCATAAAATACGAGCGCGTTCCCTGGTTCAACTCTGTGTTGGACTAAGTGTAGCGCCGCCTATGCCTGTCTTTGAAGTCGTTTAATGGCAAAGTTAACTGATTTCGAGCAAGCTCTACGATTCACAAAGATGGTGATGTGATTGCACTGAAGACGTCGGTGCGTTTCAATAGATCTAGAATCGTCCAGGAAAAATTCGAGCAGAATTCAGCGTTAATTTTGAATAAGACAAATCTTCAATTAGAGTTTCCTATAAGGCCATAATTGAATAAGCTTTTGCTATCTGTAGATGAAAATGGGTCAAAGTAATGAAATACATTTATCCAAATTGCAATGAAAAATGGCCAATTCAATTAGTGAAATGATGTCAGATGATGAAAGACAACAATTTGGTTCGACATTTGGACGCCTGTGAGACGATGGGTAACGCGACAGCGATTTGTTCTGACAAGACCGGTACTCTCACCACAAATCGAATGACTTGCGTACAATCCTTTATAAATGGTAATTCTTATAATCTTTATATCTTAAAACAGATTTTCTATGATTTATCATTTCTACATGTTGAATTAACTCATTAGAGCAGAAGCATTTCAACATTTGAAGAGCGTCTTCCGAAGCGAAGACGCGGGGCGCCATTTGAGCGTATTTTATCACATGCTTGAACAATGCGACTGATAAGACCAAGTCCTTTGCCGCTTGACTATATGATCCTGAGTTGATTTTAGGAGTAGGAAAGCTAGTTGATTATCTGTTGGTCCTTATTTCGAAGACTTCGCCAGTGCTTAATTAGCGTGTACGTGAATTTTGCCAAAAAGCCCATGGAATACGACATAATTATTTGCCAAGGGGTTAAGCGACTCGCCCTTAGGTCAAAGCGTTTGGTAGAATCCGCATTGTGTAGAAAATATCTGGGATAACCGGGCAATAAGTGAGTCATAAAAGACTCAGATCGTCCATCATGTATAGTGAATCATATAGATCTATCACAATATGAATAAGAGCCATAAATCATGCTTATGTGAGGATCTCGAGGTAATATATCACTGGCATGCATGTTATGTACACATGTAACCAAACTAATGCAGTTTCACTTTAATTCGCGTTTTAGTAAAGAGCTAAGCATAATTCCAGAAAGGTTTTACAAAGCACAAACACCGGCGTACGCGCTGCTTGATAAGAATACTCGTGAGCGTTTGGTGGAATGTATATGCATCAATTCTGGTTACAACTCTCAGGTTCTACCACCGCCAAAGCCCGGGGATCAACGGCTACAGGTAGGCCGGGATTTCTTTCCATGTTTTTCTGCTTTTTTCTACAAAAACATAAACTACACAGTGTTAACAATAATGCTACTCATAAACACAAACAGAAAACCTCTAACTTTCAAAATCTAGTCTTTATACTTGGTTTTCTTTTTAGATTGAGGGTTGTATGAAGAGGCCGAATAACAGTCAGTCAGCATTTTTAATTAGATAACGGTATTCTTAAGTGTTTTAATATTAAATTGCTGACTAAAATATTTAGCATAAGATGAAATAGAACATTCGTCTCAGATTTCCATATATTTTATCTCAATGTGTCTAGATTGGTAACAAGACGGAATGCGCCCTGCTCGGTTTCGTACTCGATCTTAATCAAAATTACGAGGATATGAGAGCGAAATATCCAGAAGAGACACTGTTTAAGGTGAAATTCTGACGATCATTATTCGGAAGAAATAGTCAAGTGAAGCAAAAAAACTGCATAAGCAAAGAAAAAGCAAAAACCGGAAGGCAAGCGATGCGGGTCAGCTAAGTCGCTTCCAAATCTGCTATACGGTTTCATGTCATTTATCATATATGTCCATTCTTGTGGAAAATAATGTTCTAACCACAATCGGTTGTCTTTCTCTGGTTTTTTCACGGTCTGCACTTTAGAAGAAAAATTAGATCTTTTCCCGAATCCTGCCGCATTTGGACTTAGGTTTAGGCTTAGGCCTAATTGATAGTGATTTTGACTTACACATCCACATAGTAAGAATAAAGACATTTTACAACAGCATTATCTGATCTCTCTAGTAGAATATGATGTTTAAAAATGTGGTAGGATTCTAGAAAAGGATGATTAGAGGTGCGGCGCCACCTGCGGCCTTCGGTAAAAATATATTTTTTGCTTTTGCAAAGCGTATCTGTAATTTATCGATAGCTCAAATCACGTGAATTTCAATGGCATACTTGATTTCTCAAATAGCTTATTTTGGCGCCATACCAGTCAAATTAAGATTTTGTCTCTCATTCGAAGATTTCTCACTGGATAAAAGTTTTGTTGGTTTATGATTGTTAGATAAAAAAAAATCTCTTTGATTATAATGGTATATTTGGCTTTCGGAAAAGACTTTTCCGAGCTCTGTAACGACCGAAAGAATATTGGGGTTCACACTCAGTGAGCCCTTCTAGTCGGCTAAAGTACGAATTGCAGAGCTCCAAGAAGTTCTTTATAAAGAGCAAACACATTTTTTTATCAGCAAGATTTGCTCTATGTAATAGTTAAACTTTGTTTTAGAAAAACTTTTGTCGAGCGAGAAATCTTCGAATGTGAAACAAAATCTCATTTTGACTGGCGTTAAAAGCAAGTAATATGAGAAATAAGATATACTCTTCAAATTCACTTGATTTAAGCTATCAGGTAATCATACATTCGTCAGATAATAGCAAAGAATACGCTTTTACCGAAGGCCTCAAGTAGCGCCGCCATAATAGAATAGTACCAAAAATGCGGCAAGATACTGGAAAAGTTCCGAAAAAAATTTTTACGCAATGTGTCTAGTGGTAACCGGTTAATCGTGTGAGTGTATGGAAAAAAATCTGTAGCGAAAAAATGAGCTGGCGATGTTCTGCTTGTGATGAGTCAAACGTGTCATCTCCATTCAAAAGAAGACATTTGACATGTTATGAGCTGTTATGTCTAGTGCTATATAGGCGCTTGTTTCGTCCTATTGAGACTCATCAGCAGCACCTTCCCTCGGTTCAGACGATCCCCTGGAGCTAAGTAGTCCTCAATAGGAAGCTTTCACAAAGACTGAAAAGCGTGATTCGCTCGATCCTGCACTTGGTGCAAACCCAGCCTACAGTGTTCCCGGGGCTGTCACTTTAGTACTAGACTTGCCTGGAAAGCTAAAACTATTCACTGGAGATTGTCGCGAGCCGATGTACTGCCAGTTTGCCTCGATTTCAATTGTACAGCAATCATATACCTTTATTGGCTGCGGTATCCGCAAACAGTTGTCGAACAACCTCATCGATTACTTCATAGCTCTCAGAACGAAATATATTTAACGATTAGCTGCTTTATTCCAAGGCTGTGTTTCGTCACCTCATTCACCCTTTTGGGGCCAGATATACCCAAAGGGGACAGATTTTTCGCTAGACTTTTAGCACCTGTTCGATAGCTGAAAAATTGCGAAAATAACAATGGGCTTGATTTGTGAAAAGGCTTTTTTGGTGCGGCGTAGCAGCGAAGAGAAAATTACGTTTTGCCTCCTGAGCGAGTTGTGTGTTATGCACTCACTTTCTCTAGCAAAGAAAAAGCTTGGTCTCGATAGGGTTAAGTAAATAATATAAGTCCTATATCGACTATGAGTTAATGTATCCGTCAGTATGCCAGAATGGAGAGAATTTACAACTTTATTTGATCTTGTAACAATCATGTATTTAGTTTGGAACATATATGTTTCACTTTTAGGTCTATACATTCAACTCAACGCGAAAATCCATGATGACTGTATTAAAGCTACCAAATGATGTCTATCGTGTATATTCTAAAGGAGCGTCCGAAATCATTCTGACAAGGTAAACTTTTTAAAGTTCGAGATCATTTCAATAAGCAAACTCTAAGTATTCTATGCTGATATCATTAAAAACTGGCGTATTACGAAGAAATAAAATCCTAGCCGCAAAGTAGTAGATTCCTGTGCGGCCCATGTCGAACAATATCAATCAGTGATGAAGACCTAGAGACCCTCTAGTACATATCGGGGCAATACTCGTCTGCCTTCAACATCTCAATAAGAAACAAGTATGCCAAGATGTTTACCTCTAGCCTGTGTCCAAGTGAAAATCCGACCACAAGCTAGACCAGTCAGTTCAGTACTAGCGTTTGAACAACATTTGAGGTTTCTCAAGATGATAAGAAATTGACAAAACTTCATCCTCTTGCTTCTTTAATTTTTTACCGATGCATTTCTATAACGTTTCCATAGAACATTTGAAACGTATTAAGAACCTGAAATTTCTGAGGAGATAGCAGGAAACTAAAGTTGTGTGGATTGAAGTATTTTGTTTCACTCGCATTAATCCATGTTTATACAGAAATCCCACCAGACAGCCGGTTTGGGGATTTCTCATTTTATAAATTGCAGTCCGACTCTGATTAAAGTAATAGTCTAAAACGTAACGCTTTCCTTACCAAGTGCTATGGAATTATCTGGAGTCGTATTTCGCCCACCTGTTTATCATCAAATCATAAGGAGATGGAGTACGTAGGCTTAAATCGTATCTGCCTCGTCTCAGAGTAGTCTATTTCCGCTCGCTGGAGACAAATTTTCTGGTATCATTTGTACCTTCTGTAAAAAAATCGAGAATAGACTGAGTTTTAATTCTTGTTAACATCTTAAACTAAGCTTCATATGGTGAAATCTTATTTGTGATATTGGAAATTTTTCTTTTCTCAACAATTTTCTTAAAATCGTTGAATCCCAGGTGCTCGTACATTCTTGGTGATTCTGGAACAATCCAAAACTTTAACACAAGCCGGATTGCCGATTTAACGAAAAATGTGATTGAACCAATGGCTTCGGACGGTTTGCGAACGATTGGATTAGCCTATAAGGATATGGTTCCTGAAGGAACGAAGACGGACGCTAATCAGGTAGGGTTACAGGTATCATAAATACTTTTTCATCACCGCATTCCCGTTCGTGAAATTTACAGTTTGCAAACTATAACTCAAGCTTGTAGTAGTCATTGAAACGTCATAACCTTGCCTTGTGAAACGAGTAGGGTTTGTTTTGGAATTTCTGGATTTAAAACCATGGAGACGTTGTTCCCCATTGTAGTTCCAGGATAGGCATAGCACACAGGGTACATAAGGAATAACCCTTCATACTTGCATCGTTTTGAGTCTAAAAGTTGAATTGATGTTCTTATCACCTTAATAGAATTGAATCTTTCGACAGTGTAGATTCTGAGAAGGATGTCTGAAAATGCTTGCTTTTAGATTTCGTACTTCTTTAGCGAGCTAAAACCTCCCAATACTTTTTTGTTGAATTTCTGCGAGTTTTCCTAAACCTTATGATCAGTAGGTTTCAGGTAGAGTACAACCATGAAATTGACTGGGATGACGAGGAAGTGGTAAGGAGTGGTATGACACTGATTGCAATCATGGGTATTCAAGATCCAGTACGTCCAGAGGTATGAATTATTAATTTAAAATGATAAAAAAAATCTCTTTCAGTCGCTGTTTCATGTCATTACTATAACAAACCGCTGGAGTAGTGAATTAGTTTAGGTACCAGCAGCCATTGAAAAATGCCAACGAGCAGGAATTACTGTTCGGATGGTGACCGGTGATAATATCAATACGGCCAGATCCATAGCTACGGCTTGTGGTATACTGAAACCTGGGACGGATTTTCTTGCACTTGAGGGGAAAGACTTCAACGCCAGGTTAGATCAATGTTTTCGTTTTACCCTTCATATCTACATGAGTGCCACGATGGCAGTCTTTGCTGATGAGGTCCTTCAACAATTTTCTGACGAGCTCAAAATCAGCGAATTGATGTTTCCTTTTCTTTCTATAAGCCTTGTTGACATGACTTTTTCAGAATTCGTGACGAGAACGGTAAAGTGAGTCAAGAAAAACTGGATTCAATTTGGCCTAGACTTCGAGTTTTGGCTCGAGCGCAGCCAACTGATAAGTACGTACTCGTAAAAGGCATCATCGACAGCAAAGTCTCCAAAAATAGGTGACTGATTCTCAAGAAATAATTAAACGTACTATTCTTTAATTAAGAGTTGCTTGTTGTTGTGTGAACAAAAAATGAAAGAGATGTGAGGAATTACGAAGCCACAAAATAAATGAACTAATGGTGAGAAAGTCGTTGTAGGCAATGGAGAATGTAAAGTTTTCTGAGTGATATTACATCATTGAAAATATCATAAAGTCTATTCCGATTGTGTTTTGATTTCAGAGAAGTGGTGGCTGTTACAGGAGATGGTACTAATGATGCGCCAGCGCTCAAGAAAGCTGATGTCGGATTCGCAATGGTAGGTTTTTTGAAATTGGTTGGCTGTAATGCAGTGGTTAGAAGTGCTGTGCAACATTCAAGTGGTCGCTGGTTTGTTTCCCCGCTTCGAGATCACCTCTTTCATGTTCAGGGTTGGAAAATCGATACCATGATTTTTTGGAAGGATAGAAAATAAAAATTTGATACATTAATCCTCACAGCGGAAGTTATCGTATAGGTGCGCTAGTCACTTTCACAAATTGAATTAACTGAATAACGGCCTGTCAACAAATCTATCAAAATTGAACTCCTCTCTCTCTTGGCTTTCACTTCATTGTGTTTGATATCTTTTCATTTTAAGTGCAGTGTATTAATTACAACGTAAAAACTCTGTATTAGGATAAATATCTTCATATTAACGCATTCTATGCGGCCTAGAGGGAGCGTAAGATTTAAGGGCGAAGTCTCTGTTTACCCAAACCAGTTTATAACTCCCGTGGGGCCTAAAAAAGTGGCCCACTACGTTTTCTTGGACACGCTTTCTACTTTTCACTTTTCAGAAAGCCACAAAGTGAAAAAAACGAAGACTATAGGCCAGGGAAAGACACCTTACAAGAGGCAGAACCAAAAGAATGTTCAATCGTGTTGTGGCACTGTAGGGTCCATAGTGGCTGGTACATGTTAACATGGATGTATCAAAAGTACAACTATAAGAGCTCTTTGGAGATCGATGAACACATTTGTACTCTGTGTTATGGGCACTTAATGAGTTTTAGACTTAATAATGTTCAACTACTTCTATAATGACTGAACAGAGAGACTCAAGACCGACTAACTATTGACCTCGGCATTGTTCAATAAATCTCATTTTTTCTTTGTTAGACAAACACAATATTGTTATTCTAGAGTGTGTTCGAACAGCTGGCATATCGTGTTCTTCAGAGTTTTAAAAGATCACGTTGTCTAGTCGCCCAAACACGTGCATTACTGCAACAGTAAAAAGTCACAAGACTATATTTAATCGCATCAAAAGCAAGAAAACTTTATCGAAACTCAGCGCTTTTCTTGAGTCTTCCACTGAGTTGTCAAAGTGGAGGCCAACTGTGCACAGTTCACATGAACTGTCAATGCACCTCTCACATCAAAATAACAGTCTTGCATATTGTGACAAATTATGCGTGATAACGAGGCATTTCCATCATATGGAAAGTTGTTTTTTCCCTTGTTGCGAGTAAAATTTAGGTTTGTTGAATTTTCCAGTTGGGGTAATTGAAGTGTCTGACTGACTAGAATGTAAACGACCTGAAGTTTCCATGTTCTGGAGAATCGAAACTGCTGATACGTCGTTTCAATTACCAATAGAAAAGTGTGAATTAAAAAGAATTTTCAGGGTATCGCCGGTACGGATGTCGCCAAAGAAGCATCTGACATAATTCTAACTGACGACAATTTCACATCTATTGTAAAAGTATGTTTAAGATATCAATAGATATATACCTACATATAAGCTGTGTTTTATCGATTTTATTTCACTTAAGGCAGTAATGTGGGGTCGAAACGTCTACGATTCGATCTCAAAATTTCTTCAATTTCAATTAACAGTGAACGTTGTCGCCGTCACAATCGCTTTTATTGGAGCCTGTGCGATCAGTGACTCTCCTCTTAAGGTTCTTCTTCCACGTATCTTACCTTGTTATACTATTATGTGGTGTCAAAGTATGAAATACTCGAGAATGGCACTTTAATGCTGTCTGTAATAATGAATTTGGCAATTTTGCCTTTCTTTTGAAAAAAAATTAATGCTCATACAAATGGTTTGTGCGATGTTGAGTATCACGAGCACGGTGCTGGTCCGAGAGCTTACCGTACTCACAGAACCTCTCGTCCTTTGATATCAGGAAATGCTCAGACTTGTCCGGAAAAGTCCACTTTCTGTGATTCGAAGGCGAACGCTCTGAATTGGTTATCACACTACACTAGAGAGAATCGGCTCATCAGCATTTAACGGCATTCTTAAAGGCGACAATATTCAAAAAGCAGCTAAGATCAAACGTGAAAAGTTGAAAGGCTTTTGTGAATGATGGATGTTTGGAAACGAATCAAATGCAAGAATTGCTGAAGTCCAAATAGGAGATATGAAAAATGGGTAGGATGAAAATAAAAAACTGCTTCTGCTTTGTTATTAATGTAAAATTACTTTTGTGTAAATTATATCAAATTTATTGTAAGGACTTGTTGCATAGCATAGTCGTCGGTTCAGTACGAGCCCCACGTAATGGTGAAATGCGAGTACAGCTCCCAGCTGAGGTCCATAGTTTTGCACATCATTTAGCATATCTGAATACACTGTTATAGCGCGATAAAACAAAGAATTCTCACCGAATATGTAAATCCACTGCCTGTCAGCTCAACCCTTTGAAGATGGCGCATGATCAGTATCGCCAGTGGCGCGGTTTTCGTTCTTCAACATAGATTTTTTTGTTTTGGGTAACATTCTTGGTTTTCACCATGCTGATAGAACATCATTTTCTCTACAATTCTGTTCACTTTTTGTGCATATGTAATTCCTATGTACAGAGAAAACTCTAAATATGAAACGTAATTTTATTTTCACTCTCGCAGTGCGCTCGAAAACCTTTTCGAAAAAACAATCTAAGCTTCAAATTCGCCGAGATTTGGGCCGAGCTTGATGTAGTCCAATAAAAAACATCCACAGGCTTTAGCTGAACACTGTAGCAAACTGAGTGTTAGACATAATCTAATTTTTGCTGCTACAGCATACTACAAAGGCCTTTTTTGAAAACCAAGCAAAGTATCGGAACCACCGATGTTAGAGCTTTCTAATGATTATTCGAATTTCAGACAAAGTTTTGTTTCAGCAAAAAAAGCCTCCGAAAATTTAAGGATCAAAATGACCTTCGTCTTCCCCAAAGAGTTGAATAAGTTCAAAGCCTTGACGATTAGTTGCCAACAGTTTCGATACTTCATATTGCAAAAAGAGTGATAGAAGGAACATAGACCTTGGACAGCGTAGTGGTTAGCGAGCACTCGCGGTAAGGGTGAAACTCGGATTCGAATATCGTTCAAAATTCGGCGTTCTGCAAATCACTCATTTTTCTTATATATATATTATATATATATATATATGTATATATAAATATACTACATATATATAGAATATAAGACTACAAAATTGTTTTGAAAGCGGTGGAATATAGAAGTCTTATCAACTGTTGTTAACATATTCTATGCGCATAGAGAAAAAATTAGCAAGGGACCAATGCGTGATAGTTGATGGTTGACCAACATGCTTATGTTCAAATATGTTTCCAGACTGAAATTTATTTTACAGAGTTATTTTTTCGCGGATAAATTTTTTTTGCTAAGTTCTGTTTATTATCATTATTCCTCAATAAGTCTTTTTTTAAAGGCAGTTCAAATGTTGTGGGTAAATCTTATTATGGACACATTGGCATCGCTGGCGTTGGCGACAGAAATGCCGACAGAAGAACTACTTGAAAGGTGAACGGTATTTTCAAGAGTTATATGAAGCTTTTTTTTTGAAGCTTAATCTCTTTTCTTTCCAGAAAACCTTATGGTCGAACCAAATCGTTGATCTCACGGACTATGGTCAAAAATATTATCGGTCATGCTGTTTATCAGCTAATTATTCTATTCGGAATTATGTTTTGGGGTTCGTTTCTTTCTTTGAAGAAATCGTGGAACTTAAATGAAAGCCGCACTAAGTCACATTGTAGTTCTTAACTAAAATATTTGGAAAAAAACAAAGCGGTCAAAGGAAGAATGATGATGGAAATCAAGGGAGAAGAGAAGTCTTAGGTTGAAAAGGCTATGTACAGAGTTGTAAATGCCTGTTTTGGAAAAAAATTAAGATAAAGAGTAGCAACTCTTTGAGATCAACAAACACAATTGTTCATCATTGACTAATGACAAACTGATGGAAGAGGTTGAGAAGCGGCTAAAACTAGCTTCTTTGAAAGATTTTTCCTTATTGCAACTCAATCAGGTGATCAATTCATTCCGGACACCCCGTCTGGAAGAAATGCTCCATTGGGAGCGCCTCCAAGTGCTCATTTCACCATCATCTTCAATGCTTTCGTGTTAATGACGTTGTGCAATGAGATCAACGCCAGGAAGGTTCATGGAGAACGAAATGTGTTTAAGGTGGGCGACATTTGAGACTTTTCTAGAGCGACATCTGGTACTAAAAAAAATTGTCAGAAGTCTTAGCGTTCAAAATTGTCCTGCGAAAAAAAAAATCTCAGCAATTTTTGAGAAATTCATGCTTTACATTTTATCTGCTAAAGCGTCTGTAGGCAATAGATTTTTTATTTTTATGCAGGATCTCTTTTTTTTCGCTGAATTCTATCATAATTATGATTATATTATCCCAAGGCTTGTCATTTTGTCGTAGCACATGGAGTATTCCTAATTATTTGCGCAAGTCTGAAGTACTTTCCTTCTTTGGCCGATGCGAATTTTGTGTTAGTTGATATTGTAGTTTTTGCTTCGCTTGATGTTTGACGTCCCGCCTACATCTCCATCTTCGGAGCCTAGACGTACTTTATGTGGCGCTATTCGTAAAATTTGGTGGCTTATCGATAAAATTTGAACCCCTCCCGCCTAGGTCACTAAATTAAGCGATGAAAAGTTGCCAAGTCCCACGTCATAGTGATACATTCGTCCTTCCGGTTCATTTCCAAAATTTTAGCGATCATCCAAAGCACGTCAAGTTCGTGCGTTGAAATTTACAACTCGTGCGCCAAGATCGTGGCAATCACCTCAAAATTATTACCGTCCTCCTTTTATGTTTTTTGTGCTCCTGAATGACTACTCTGTCGAACTTCGAGTATGTCTCGATTCCTTCCATGCGGACATAAAGCGGTTTACCCGTTTTGCATATCTACTCATTCCACATCTCTTACACGATATTGAATGTATTGTTCCTGAAGTCTTACAATCCTGTGCTCTCTTGTTAGTGCAGATTATATAATTTTTTGAGTTGCATAAAACGATCCTAGAGACGGATGCGGATGATCTGAACTCTCAAGCCGATGAAGTCTCTTCATAATAACATCGTGTTCTAAGCCTCTGAGATCTGTATCTATCTAAATGTCCCTTAGAGAACTAAGTGAAGAGCAAAAATCTGACGTTAGACTGGAGTCGCATTCGCGTTTCACACATTACCGGGGCGCGTGCAACCACTGCACCATCGAGGCCGCCGATTACTCAGCGCTCATTTTTTAACATCTCACTTTCGCACCCTCGGTATGGGAAACGCGGGTTCAACTCTTGTCCGAGGTCGAATTTTCGCTCACCACTCAATTTTCTCAGGTATATTTGAAACATCCTAACACTGCGAAGAGAACAGTCAGAATATAGACAATTTTGAGTAATATTTTTAAATATCATCGTTTATCAAAAAAAAGCAGGAGGCTCTTGACCATATGAAATTGGTAACCTTCATGCCGCAGCCAAAGAAAATTAGTCGTCCTCACCCAAGTGATGAAAAACTACTGTTATCTTTACAATGAAATCAACCAATAAATGTATATCGAGTAACCATTTAAGTTGAATTGTTTTTAGGGAATTTTTTCAAATGTGATATTTTGTGTGATTTGGATCACAACGCTTATCTCTCAAGTGTTGATTGTACAATTCGGTGGTCATTGGTTCTCAACGGCTCCATTGAATGCTGTCCAATGGGCAATTTGCATTGCTTGTGGTCTAGGCGAACTAATCTGGGGACAGGTTGGTTGTCTGCACGTTTCTTTTCTTTCTTCCGCGATCGAGAATCCTATCAGTTCGATCTGGAGCACAGCTTCTTTCCATTTATTCAAATATCGGCGGCACAATCGCAACAGATTCATAGTTAGTTTTCTATGTGATTACCTATGCTTTTAATTTGCCGGTATATCACTGCGCCAATGAGCCGTCAGTTTCATGAAACCCATCTGATACGTTATCAATTTTATTTAGTTTTCTATGCTGAAGCTTAATTTTTACCGAACTGAGTTCACGTAACCTTTGAACTCTTTTCCTGTTTTTGCTTTCCCTCTTTGCTTTTCTCGGTTCTTTCTTTTCATCAGCACCAAAGTAGACGAAGAGGTGGGGTCTATACCACAGCATTTTCTTCTCAGAAAATAATCGTACGTTGATGTCGAAAAGATCTAAACTGCTTCTTTTATAATTTGAGAATTAGACGACTAGTCTACAGTCCTATTGCCCACCACTAAGTTCGTTTAGTTTATCACACGCTTTTTCACTCAGATTATATCGTCGATACCGTCGTCAATTCTACCGAAATCATTCCGATTCGGTAAGGGAGAAGTGAAACCGACGTCAATAATGCTCACCGGCGAATATGACATTCCATCGTCAACATCAATTGACCCGAAGGCCGATGGAGTAACTACAGAAAAGCGACCAGGGCAAATGCTTTGGCTGCTTGGTCTGACTAGACTTCAAACGCAGGTATCAGCACCGTAGTTTTTTTTACGTACAAAGAAAGTTCTGAAATCAATTCTGCCAAAAATTCCTTAGTATTCAAGCACATTTGAGCACTCACAATATTTTTCGATGCACGATGGTGGTGAAATCTCGAGAAAAAATAGGAGAGAGAATCGGCCGATAATTTCGTTTGCAGATATTTTATCTTGGACTTGAAAATATAATACGCGCATAGAAATCCTTATAAGATGTGAAATGCTTCTCATTGCCGCTATTAATCACTTTTTTTGAAGACTTTGGAAACTTCCGGTTATTTTCTTTAATGGGAAAATTAACTTAGAAAACTCTGAGAAAAAGTCTTCCTCAACATTCCTACTTCGTTTGTAATAGTATTTATCCAAGAAATTATCGGTCTTTGCTCACGAATCACGTGTAAGATAACAGCTGGAAATTTGCTCACCACTGTACCATCTATACTAACAAGCAACTGCACCAAGCATTCCGTGCAGGACCGTCATAGATTCGCTGACAATGATCGTACTGTTGTTAGTGTATGCATGTGTTGCTGTGCACTAGTTTCTTTATAGATTCGAGTGGTGAGAGCGTTCCAATCCGTTAACGACAGTTCACATCCGAACTCGCTGACAACGTCGACGGCCGATCGACTTCGTGCCAGCTACCGGCGCCTGAAAATCGCTCGAGAGCTCGAGCAACAAAAGAGTTCGTGGTTGTGCGCACTGTAGAACTTTTTTTTATTCCAGAATTCTTACGTTTACAGTAGAAAGTTCACAGACATGTAGTTAGACAGAGTGAATCACATTAGGAATGTGCTGAGGTTTCTCAAGTCGTCACCTTTTGTACTGCGGAAAATACACAAACAAAGCGGAATGGGTTAATGTGTGACGTTTTGTCCAATCCTTGCGGCACCCTGGACCCCAACCCTCTGCATATCTAACCCTCCAGCGTGTTGCGTCTAACAATGGCGTCAATCCCCAGCGTGCTATTGTTACTGCAACACGCTGGGGCTATACGACATTGTTACACAAAAACAAAAAAACAAAAAAAAAGTAAAATTTCTTACTGAAAACTCCAATTCGAATCGGCTCTGAACCGCAAGTGAAAATTTTACTTTCCTTGAGATTCCTTCAATCCCATTATTATTAGCAAAAGAAATCAGTCTCCTAGTAGTGAAAAATTAGATTGATTTTGAATTTTCTGTAGAGTAAACAGCATCACCTTTCGTTGTGCCACGACAACGAATTTTCTTTGAGCTGTTCATTACAACTCAACAAGTACTAGGGTGAATCCTTTCTGCCATCGCACGAGATGGCAACACCATAAAGAGAGAGAGAGAAGAAAGAGAAAGAGAAAGAGAAAGAGAAAGAGAAGAGAAAGAGAAAGAGAAAGAGAGAGGGAGAGAGAGAAGAAAGAGAGGGTGGGAGAAAAGAGAGGAAGAAGTATAATTTCACAGTGGTCCCCCATACCGAACTCTTTTTTGAGCTCTTCGTGGATAATGAATGTCTTGAATCGTTAGTCCTATCCTACCGGGTTGTTACAAATCCTTGTTGTGCCAAACGTTTCAGCATTTCCGCCTTCATTACATCCAAACAAGGCGAATCGAATTCTCACACCAATTATTGCTTTATGAGATATTAGTCTTCGTAGTCGTTTCATGGAGGCGAATCGAATGAAGTAGAAAAGTGCATAAATAAAAGTGACACTAAATAGTGCTGCCCCATTTGGGGCTTAAGCTGTTAGTTCCGCTTTGAAAATTGCAATGACACGTAAGTTCACGGGAAGTGAGATTTCTAACAACTTCCGTTAGCGGTGGACGCGGTTCATGTATAGGAAAATCTGGTTGACGTGAAGAAGGTTTCAATTATGAACCACTAATGTTTCTACTCATTTTCTTACTGGAGCACAGAAGTTATGTCTGAACAAACTTCCGCACATTCCGTACCACACAGCCACGATTTGTCATAAAAATCGTATTCTGAGAGATATTTTGGAATTATCAAATTTGCCAGCGATGGATAGAATTATGAAAGAGTGCTGGCGGACAGGCCTTCTGTTCGCAAGAGCTCTGTCACAAAGCCTCTGATGTTTTTTGGTTTGCAGTTGCGACTATCAAGTTTTATTAGAACATGAGAAATGAGAATTTCGTATTATACTCATTTTGAATTTTCCACCGTTTTTTTATTCTTGAAAATTTTTAGATCTGTTTTTTTATGGTTGAATTTGTTATAATTCAGGGTCTGGTAGCATACGGTCCAGTAGACAGATATAGAATGCTACGCTCAAATCGAAGAGTCCGACCGATATAATGTCCGTAAAAACATCACGACAACATCCTGCTCTTTGACGTTTTGTAGTCTTTTTTCCAATGTGGACCATTTATTATATTGCTCACGTTACATTTTATTCACTTTCGTTCGGTTTGATGTGCCGCCTTCGTGGGTGGCGGTGAATCGTCACCGATTCATGTAAATTTGCTCAGTTCAGATTTCTAATTGCGATGATACCCTACACTGTACATAGTCCCCGTCTATGAAGAACCACTCTTGAATATTTATTTTATATGTATGTGTATGTGTGTGTACGTGTGTCTGTGTGTGTATGCATGTGTGTATGGGTATGCGTGAGTGTGTGAATGAGTTTATGGCTGTCAACACAGCTTAGTGGTGGTTCCGTTGCTTAGAGCCATAATTTCATGAGACGAGAATCCGTACGAGATTCGTTATACTGCCGTTAGTTACGTCTCATTTTGCCATCGGATGTCTACTTTAGCGACTGCTGTAGCGTCCTTACTGCGTTGTTCCTTTTATGTTCAGACTTTTCTTGAATCTAAATCTTATTTGCTATGACGCGGGAATCATCAACGGTTAGGTATTAGTGAACCCGTTGTCGAGAAGTTCATTGCGAACCTAACCGTATCGGCGGTTAGTACCTCATCAGTATGCTTTGTAAAATAATCATAGATTTGTTTTTTTTTCGTTCTCGCAGCACTTTTGAATGCTTGTATATTTTTTGAGTCGTTGTTAGTGATTGTTTCAATCGATCAACAAAGCAGAATCGAATAAAATCTCCGCTTTGACGTCATGTGAAAAGGTATACACGAAACGTGCGCTTAAGTTCTTAATATCAAATCTACAAGTTATTTTCCAACCTTTGAGATCCATAGTGAGCGTTGTCCTAATTTATCTGCATGGTTCTAGAAGGAGTCAAGAAAGGCGGGCCTCAAAGAGTTCATATCAGAGAACAAATGATCTATCGAGGTAAAAAGGAGTATTTTAAAGCACCCAAATTTTATTCTTTATGTAGTGAACAGCTGTTTAAAGCAATCAAGTAGAAAGATGTAGAACAATCTGAACAGAATCGTGACAAATGCAGAAGAAGCAAAATAAAATCCTTAATGGGTCCTAGGTCAATGTGAGACGACACAATCATTTTTTGGACTACAACGAATTTATAAGCAAGTATGAAAGCAATAAATTACCTTATTTGCCTGATAGTTATTTTTGAGCCATGCATATGGTCTGTTATGGGCACACAGAGTGCAATACACGTCTTTCGACCTTGCAGCCTCGTCAGTTGCACGGTGCCTTTTGCCTGAGGCAATCCCTTTTGGTGGAGAATCCCCGTACAAAGATGAATCTCAGACGTAATATTTACAGGCACCGTCAAGTGAGAAGAATCACCAAAAAAGTCATGTTGTGCATTATCGTTCCTGCCTGATAACCGTGAAATATCATACCATTCGTTTCGAGTGCTTTCTTAAGACCACGATCAATAAGGTCAACTTTCGATATGCTTGATGGTTATTTTTGAGCCATCCATGTGGTCTGTTATGGACACTTCTGCGTCAGTCCCATAATGTCCTTAATATAGAGTAACCCAGATGTGCGAAAGACACTGTGCAACTGACGAGGCTGTAAGGCCGAGACACGTGTATTGCACAGTATTAGCGCCCATAACACTACCAGACACATTGAGATTTGAGAGTGGTCTTAAGAAAACATTCGAAACGAATGGTATGATATTATCTAATAATCGATTGCGGAAAAAAACGTTCTATAAAAGATCTTGAAACTCCCATAGACTGTTCTTAAGCCTTTTTGAGGTTGGTATGTGTCAGCGGCTTAATTAATGAAAAGCCGCAAGCTATTAACTGAAAAAACGCCTCAGACAACATTTCACGTTATCTGGTCTTGATATTCTGTGTCTCCCCAACCGGTGCAAGAGGTGTGTGTCTCTGACTAGTAGACGAAACTGCAGAAACGTACCTAAGTCACTGACAAATAGCAAAGCTTTGAAAGCCTCAAGAACAATCTGTCGGGATGTACTGAAGTCTCTAGAGGAGATTTCAAGAAGCAGTCGATAATATAGCAAATCGTTGAAATGTTACAGGCGTTTAAGACTTAATTTTACTTCTATTGCAAAAATTTGAAACTAACCACACTCATATTGGTACATTCCCTTTCCATGTTAGAACTTTGCATGAAGGACGAATCTCTGGTTTTGCACTGCCTTACATCAGCTCCCTTCCACGATAAGCCATTGAGACGTATCTTGAATAAAGCTTTTTTCAATCCTAAAATATGAGAGGGTCAACTCTTCAATTATTCAATGAAATCAATGTTCCGCCTTCAAGATTCTGTTGAAACAGACACCAACGATGCCAGCTTCTCTACTATGTCACCTGTGAAGAAGAGTTTTACTCCAATGTCGTAAACGGTTTGTTTATAGACGGCATGTTTTATGAGCCATTTGATCTTTGAGGATCTGCATTATCTGCTCTCAAATAAGGATTGCTGTTTGCGGATGAGAAAACACAGCCTACACTTAGTGGTTGCTTAAGACGCTTTTCCCGAGAATACCTGGAGTAACCTAGTAGCGAAAAAAGAATAGAATCAATTTCTCACCAGTTTGTTTAACCCCAAGCTTTTGACCAAAATTACATGCAGATTCTGAGAGCTAACACGTTGTTTCACACTTACTCTGCCACTGAACCTATGAAAAGCAAACGTATAAGCGATGAAAGAAGACATATATGACAAAAAGTAAAGGAATTGATTGAAACTGCAAAAAAAAGAAAAAAAATCACCCGCCAGAATCTCTCGAATGGCACATAGAAAAGTTGGAAGCCCACACAGCATCGGGATCATTTTATGCCTACAAGCTCGTTCTCAAGTTTATCGCTGGGGTCCTGAATCTAATCACTATGGAAGCTAGTTCAAAGGGCGCCTAGGGTTATATAATGTGTCTCAAACTGTTTTATTATGAAGTATCTTATGAAACGGAATGGGAAATGGACCATCTAATCTTTGACTCACTTGGGCTGCCAGAGATGATGTGCACGAAGAAATAAAATGTTACATAGCCGGATAGTGTTTATAGTTTATATGAAAAAGCAATTATCGTGTTTATATTAGTTCCGATTGATTGATTCCAAAGTATGAATAAATGGGCCATTTTATTAGCACAACACTCAAGATGAACGAGATGACAGACGACTGAGATGGTATTTTATCACAGATTGATAAGCCCTTCCATTATTATTTGAGCCAACATGTCATGTGGTCTGGTAAAGGCTCTTGTACAGCCCGATACACGTGTTTCGTTCTTACAGACTCATCAGCCGGGCAGAACCCGTCGTCTGTCGATCTTTTCATAGTCAGTTCTCAGTCATTAACAATCCGTCGAAATTGAGGTCAATGCATGCGAGAAAATGGAGATGATTGAATATCGTACGAAAACCGACATTGGACTGGAAGACACCATGGTGACCTCATCAATTACGAAACAAGAGAATCTAAGGTGTCTTCAGCCTCTAACGAATATCGACTTTATCAACACTTTCGTACACACTCAGACGATTTGCCTTTATTTCTCGCACGAAAAACGTTTTCCTAAAGAATCTCGTCTTCAATGATTCTATAATTTTACGTAGGCGGGCTATATCTATTTTTTCTACGGTATTTTTTGACGCGACGTGACCCTCGCAACTGACACTTGCGAAATTAGTCGAAAATTATGTTATAAACATAGTATAATCCAGCGTGTTTATCGGTAAGCATAAAGTGAATCTGCTGTTGGATACTTGAGAAGATTACTTTCCAACGAAGATACTATGAGCCTCTAAAGAGAGTGCACCACAGTGGTTAAGGGATGCTTTGCAAGGCACGATGACTGATCCAGTACTCTTGCTAACTCGAGCTTTGCATAGCTGCGGGCCAACGAAGTGGTACCAGACCTCTCTGAGAGGGCAGAAAAAGAGCAAGGATCAAGACAAAAATAAAAGATGAAGTATCTACTTCCATATAAAAGCTATGACATTGGTAATCTTGGTATCCAAACTGGATAAGTAAAGAATGTTTTCGATTTCGTTGGGAAGAGTATCGCATCACGAAGTTTTTTTCGCTATTAAATTGAAAACTTCAAAAAGCAAAAGGATCACTTTTGCACCGATTTTTTACTGATTGAGTGAGGGTAAACAAAAACATGACACATTTTCCACTCCTCAAATGTGATGAATAATGTCACTGTCGACTCATTGTGTTTAGCGGTCGCTGACCTAAAATGGTTCCGCGCTCATCACCCAAACCTATTCTCCCAGTGAACCCTTAAGGATCTTCTTTAATGTTATTGAAAACCATTTATAATCTATAGTAATTTTATTATCGTGTCATTTATGTCACATGTAATGTATCTCTACACGTTGATCATCCAACGACTAAAGCTAACGCCAGTTAATTCGCCATTTTCGCGTGTTGCGCGAAAGATTACAAACGTTTTGAGCGCTAGAAAGACTTGATGAGCATTCTCGCTCTTCTTCTATGATACTATTTCGGACCATCGGCTCGGTGGTCTGTAGCAAGTATTCGATAAATCCGTGAAATAGAATCGTCAACGATTCTTGTATATTGATGGTCATTCAGACGTGCCACATACTCAACCCAGATCATTTTCTACATTTTGAAGTGACAAGTAACTTATCTGACCTTTCATTGCCAAAGTAGATCGGGCGTTCAGATTTTTTCTTTCACTTGTGTGGTAGGGACTCCTCTCAGCATATTCTTCACGGTTCGCGTCCATGTCCACCAATAGATCCCCTGTACTGTTCACCTATGTTACAAAGCCCTCGAGACTACCGAAGTGATCACAGCAGTTGTTTTCGAGATAGACTGGCTAGAAAGGCTTATTAGACTGCTGAATGTCAACTTTTATAGTCACTAACTTTACTGAGAATAAAACCGCTAAGTACATCTGCAATCACCTGCATCACCTGTCGTCCGTTGATCGTCGAGTGATTCGAGCGCGGCACTAGCAACACTCCATTTCTCCCTATCACGTTCAAGAAAAACTCAGTGGGTCCTCCTTACTCTAAAGATTCGTTGAGCATCATATCTTTCTTCAGTCTTTTCGTGAAAAAATCGGATCATCGGGTCGGTGGCCTTCCTGTAGAGCGCTTGATATCCCTAAGACATCAGTCTGTAATAAATCGTCAATAAATTCATAGAAGTGCAGGACAGTTGCCTTTAAGGTCCTAGATTCTACACATTCAATCGACTGCTTGAGACCTCGCTTGAAACTAGTACATCCTGAAAGTAAATTTTATGGTTTAATGACCGTACGCAGAGCGCATATAATTCGGCATCCATTCCTTGATATGTAGGAGATATATCCCCTTGCAAGGAACTAAAAAGGAAACACGTCTCTAGAAAAGGAAATTTCACAAGTCCATAACAGCCTTGAAAGGCTAAAAATATGCTGCCCGGTTCTGAGATTCTGTGCTGATCTTTGCAAGGCGCAAGTAGTGCGATTAGATGCGAGCTACGGCATCATAGAAACACGGAAACGTTCCTTAACACTCACATATGGCAAAATTTCGAGATATCATGCATTCCGAACTTGTTCCGAATGGTCGTACCATGAATGCCGAACTCTACTGCGAGCAGGTGAACCGAGTCCACAATGCATTGAAGGAAAAGTACCCGACATTAATTCGTCGAAAGCGCGCGCTGTTTTAGCAAGGCAATGTCAAACCTCATATCGTAAAGAAGACTAAAGAAGAGCTTGATGAACTGGAAGAAGTCGAGGTCTTGACGCAACCAAATTACAGTTCAGATGCGGCGCCGTCCAACTGTGATTCGATTCCGCGCAATGGAACTTACCTGCTTGAACGCCGATTCGAGACATTTGATCAAGTCGAAGAGACAAGTCAAGAGCTTTTTGATTTAAAGCCCAAGAATTGGTATTTCGAACAGTTGGGAAGCTTGCAGATTGTTGATAGAAGATTGTGGACAATGATGGTCTTCATTTTGGAAAAAAAGTGTTGCTGTTTATAATTGAATTTATGTTCAAACTTTGAATTTTCGGCGATTACTAAGGAATCAAGTATCTCAATTTAGCATCTTGTGGAGAATGAACATTTTCGAAATTTTCCTTAATTTATGACTTTTACCACGACATTGCAATGCAGATGATGTGCTCTGTTTAAGTTCTTCGTCTCGTATTACTTCAATTTTACAAATATCTCTTTTTCCTCGCTACTTTGCTAATGATTTTTTGCAAGTGGAGTGCAAATAATCGTAAATGGTTTTTTCATAAATAGCATTACTTTTACTTCAACACTTTTCTATAGAATTATTAACATAAACAATATTGAAATAGAAGAGATCAAGCGTCCAGCGTTAATAAAATTCTTAGGGATTCTCCATGCATTCGCTTCAAATCGCCTGCTCCGTATGAGTAATCGAATATATCTTTAGCCCTCATAATATTCTCGAAAATTCCTTCCAATGAATGAAATTTGCGTTTTTATTTTTCTAGGCAACTTTGACACTAGCTCACAATTCTTTTAACGTCGGAGAATTTGTTAGTACGACGTAATGGAGTGAACCAACGATCCATTCCGTGTTTATTACAGAGCACCGTTAGGCAGTGCGCTTCACATGCGCATCAGAACGCTATCAAATGAAGTTTGTTACGTTTTAGCATGCGATTTGTCGCTGTAATTCTATTGACAGTCTCTACGGCACTGACATGCCACTTGACGGCAACAATTTCTTCAAAGAGCAAAGTTCCAGTGTGGGCGCGATTTCGATTTCATAATGAAACCGATGGCGATATGTGAGTGGATAGCGTGATCTTCATGTCAATATTTAAATTTTGCACAGTTTTTTCAAATCTATTTGTCTTCATATCATTTACCTATCATCTTGTCCTCAGGTATTGTTCATAAGTGAGCAGTTCTTTTTTAGCTACGAGTTCGAAAACAGCAATAGAAACACACGTCGTCATTATCACGGCACCTACTTGCAATGTAAAGCCGACTAGACTAATGGCTTATCTAAAGAAACCGGGACCTGGTGTTGAACCAATTGGAGAAACTTCAGCGTTCATCGATGGCTTCGGCAAACTCGAATATACGGTGAAACATTTATCGTAGTGGCATATAAATAACGGTAAAAGAGGCACTTTTCTGTTATCGGACAAGCATTTCCAACGAAGAGTTTTGCACTGCTTAAAGAACGTCTATCGATTTTTCAATAATTATTCAAAGGCTTAAGTCTTACACAAGTGGAATACACACTCTCTAAAAAAAAGTCTTCTTACAGCGCTGTAGCACAAAAGTAGGATTTTGTTTCACACGCGTCACGCATTATAACCCCTATATCTTGCAGAACAGAGCTCATCCGTAGCACACTAATAACATTCGATAGCGTAACTCTCGGGAAATTCAAAAGTGCATTTATTTCCAAAAAGAGCTTCCTACAGCGCTGTACCAAAGAAAATAGTTTATGTTTTAAACACGTGCTCATTTCTTATAGGAAAAAAATTTTCCCTTGGACTTTCATTAGCTATTCGATAGCGTAAATTTCTGCGATTCCGAACTGCTTTTTCCTCAAACGTCGTTTTACTGAACTGTAGAAGGGAAAATGAGATTGAGCTTTGAAAACGTCTCGAACTGCTTGTCGGCTTGATGTGTTAGTGGCTTTGAACGATACGCCATATATAGGCTGCGTAGAGACAAATTACATCTAAAGTACGATTTTTGCCTTCGAACTGGAGATTATTCTGCTTCAAGAAATCTGTGGATTAGACATATGTCTCTAATACTACATATTTTCCTCTACAGGTTCATGTGCTTCTGATGCATGGGCTTAGGATACATAGGCTGAGCTTAGTAGCGGTTATGACCTAGTAAAATGAAGTAAAAATGACAAGCTTAAGCCCAAAAAAACGGTACAGCAGGGTTCCTTCTGCAGTTCATTACAAAAACCTATGAAACACAGAAACCTAGAATAAAACTCTAATAAGTATCGAAAATCTCTGCGATAACTTGCAAAGCGTGTGGAACTCAGTTGTCCCTATTACAGCGATGAAAAAGTTTTTATAGAAATGAGCATACTATTGAAACATTCGAGACTTACTTCATCTAATGATTGGTAATAGTTCAGGAGAAGGGCTGTGTTTAGCTGAATACAAGCGCAAAAATTTACGGGGCTTGTCATTCAGTAGTTTATGTCAAGTGGTGCAGTGCTATAAGAGGCCTTTTTGAGAAGCCAGCACATATTTATTTTCTTCAGCATTCAAGCTTCCAAGTAATTTTTATAAGTCCGGTGGGAATCTTTTGTCTGGCAGAAAATGAATGTAGAAGAGCCACACTACCCATGGATAAATATTTATTAGGTAGAGGAAAATGCTTCCCAAAACCCGCGTAAATTCAAACTTTATGCTTGTTTTACACACTATCGGTTATTTTAAATTCTGGGAATTCAGGAATGGTCTCATAAGAAACTCCCACAGCAACGCTAGTTATAGTCTAGTCTACGATGTGTTGAAATAAAGGTATCTGACGTCGATTCGGCGAAAGCGCGGGTGTTTTAGCAAGATAATGCCAAATCTAAAACCACAACGAAGACAGGAAAAAGTTTGATGATTTGGAGGGGTCGATGTCTTGCCGCACTCAGCCTACAACTCATATGCCGCGTCATCCGATTAATGTCTTTTTCAACAATAAAACATTTCATGCTTGAACGCCGATTCAAGACGTTTGATCAATTTGAAGAGGCATTCAGGAGCCTTTTGATCCAAAGCCGGAAGAATGATATTTCAAGCAGATTCGCAAGATCGTGAATCGTTAGCACCAGATCGCGGAAATTGGTGGCCTTTATTTTAAAGAATGATACTTTGAATTTTCAGCGGATTTTAAGGCACTTTTCCTCATCCTAATGACTCGATTTGTGAGCATAAGTGATTCTCGGTTGCTTCAACAGATAGTGCCTATTTAGTACGAAATCGCGTCTTGTTTCTTAACTATAAGTGACCTCAATAGAGCACAACGTGGTTCTTTTCAAACGAGTGTCCACAACAGATGTTATTAGGCTCTCTCATAAGTTGTGGCACTCGAGCAGTGAGCTCGTGTGGAATCCATCTACCTCTCTTTTAGCTCTAGCTTTCTGCCTTCAGTATCTGTGCCCAACTCTTGGTAGTCAAGGACGGATCAACTTCAGCTGCTTTGTTGACGGCCTCTTGACTATCATCGTTTGGGCATCGGGAACGCAGCTGGTCCTTCAAGTTGTTGTTGCCGACGCGAAAGTCAGCAAGGAACCGAAACGCTGTTTGCTTGGATACAAATTTTTGAGCCTTTGCATGGTTTATGTTCCTCAAAGACGGTCTGTGCATCGCGTTCCCATTCCTACTCGCATGGCTGCAAATTGCCATAAGGGCTTCGTTGAGCGGCCATGATGCAGCAAGTGTGGACAAATTTGGTAGCAAAGAAAGCTCAGTAATTTTTGCACAAAGCGGTATTGAATTCTTGCCTGAGAAATGGCAGAGATGTGCTCACGGCTAATGACGCTTATTTTGAAAAGAGCTGATGATGAATTCTAATCACTTCTGTTAAGTAAATTTGGTGTTTATTGCTTTCATGCCAATACTTATGAGAAGACAATATATGTACGATATCGGTCGTCGGTAGCCGTTGCATCGAGACGAATGGAGTAGAATGCATCACTGTACGAATGAAGAAACGTACTCAGCGCTACCTCTTATAGAGAACTCCGATGGCTCGCTATTACGGCAGTTCCGCAAGATACAGAACGGTCCTTGGGTGACTGTTAACTGACTTTTTTATTTACTTCTCCGGTGTTAATTCATCCTGCAGCAGACGGTTATTATTGGCTGACACGTAAGGAAGTAAACATTGTATTGTGACTTTTATTCAACATCGGTGCAGTTCTCGATCACTGATCAGCTTTTTTTTCAAATTAAGGTCATTTGAGCATCATTAACTGTAGCTCATAGAAACTTTCCAGTTGTATACACCGAGGCAGGATCTGTAGACGAAAATTTGAAGATTGTGAGGCATCACATTGCAGGTTATCCACCATCGGCTTCGTCAATATTTTCCTCCCCATTCTCCGATTCCTTTATGTCATGCTCATCGACGAAGAGCACAGGAGTCTCCAATTTGTCCATTTCATTTTTAAACCAGAAAGCATGAGCTAGTGCTTTTACGTTGAATAGAAAAGTCGACATTGTCAAAATGAAGAGGAAGGGCGTGCGAAAAAAGCGATACGAAAGCAAAGAAGAAACCATCACAAAAGCTCAAACTAACGTTAACCTATCATTAGAACACCTTACAGACCCTTAGTTTCGGAAAATTTTTTGAGGGTCTGAGATCTTTAACTCCTTCTATAAAAAATTAGGAAGATCTAACAATTAGTTATCTTCGCCAATTTTCCGTAAATGTTGTCGCAACTAGGAACGCATGTTCGTGGTGCTCTGCGTCGCATATAGGGTTGATGGCTAGATCTCCCGCTCAGGGCTCACCAAACCTTCCATTGGTCGCATAACTGGCACCAGACTTGTGTGGGACCATAAACAACTTTGACTTGATACGTCAATAGCTCATTGCGACACATTGTAAAGACCAGACATGCATTCAGTACCTCAGACGATAAAAAAGGAGGACAATGCCATGTTGCATTCTTCAGGGATTGCTTAGTACCAAGATCTTTGTCCTTTTTCTGTTTCGATTTAAATTATACTAAACCCAGGTACACTTAGAGCGCACACCACTTAACTCACCATGAACCTTATGAATCGAAGTGACAACTGTCAAAGTCTAGAGATTTATGTCAACAAACAAAAAGATTTTCATTGCTGCAGTAAGAACTAGATTTTTTTTTCTAATCATTGACTCCAGTATGACCTTATATGTTAGGAAACAAGTTTTGAGAGAATGATTCCAAAACATTGATTTTTGCACCCACTCTAACACAGACAAAACTAATAGTCAAAATACTCCCCTTCAACATCAAGCACTTTCTGCCACTTCTCCGGCAAAAGATCAATTCCGCGAGCATAAAATTCCGATTTCTTGTTGCTGAAGAAATGTAATGACCGAGTTGTCAAAAAGGGATTTTCTTCGATCGTTCTAAGCACAGCTTGACAATCAGCTTCTTTTGGACGACCTGAACGGGCCTTTCTTAACCTTCATCAGACTTTTGAACCACCCTGTACACCGTACTTTTGCCAACTGTGTCTTCGCCTCAAGCCAGATTGATGCGATAACTTGCCATCGCTGCATTCAAACCAAACAACCATTCGTGCATCATCAACAACCTAATTTGCTTGCTTGTTAACTTTTTGAAATAAGTTGATAAACTATACACCAATCAACGCTGGAGAAGATGGGCTTCCAAATGAGCCCAAAAACACAAGAAAGGCCGACACCCGGAAAAGTTACAAGCATTTTCTTAGAACTTTTTCCCAAGCCTATCATTTTGAAGATCACACTTCAAGAATATTCTCGCTTTCTCCCATGACAATGAAGCTAAACTCTTTTGTATGAAATCCATCTCATCGACTCTTTTGAATCTCGCCATATGCATTCAATAGGCCATAATGGAGTCAGTGATTAGGCAAAAATCTAGTTTTCACTGTATTAAAGTGGAAAACTTCGTTTGTTGACATGGATCTCTAGAAGTAAGAATGTCTAAAGCATTTTCAATGGTTGGAACGTCAGAGCCAAAAAATACGTTTCGGCGATGTCGCCCGTCCTCGTCAGTGGGCCCACGTCCCAAACTGAACCCTACTTAATAACAGGGATGAGGATGGAGACGTTATGGTGATTACACGTGATCTTGTGTCATCACAATTTTTTAACCATATGTGTTTCTGTCTAAAGTCTACAAAAAGTCTTTCGCATGAATCAGCTTCGTATTATCTCAGAGAATCGAAATTTATCGGAAGTCTCAGAAAATAGCAACGTTTCATAGAAAGCACATGAGTTTCCAGTTCTATAATCGATATCAATTTCGTATGGGTTAATTGGATACAAGGCAGTAGAAGCTCAGAGACAATTCTGCTATGCCGGTAACGCTGGCAAGGTAATCACGCTATAGTAAAGCTGCGTATAGTGACAATATTATGCATCTAGATGGATGAAAGCAAAGTTTTCTCATGAGTCCATAACGTTTTCAATCCAGCTTGTTTTTTGGCTTTTGTCAAAGAGAATAAAACGGCTTGCTGTGTATAGATCGCGGATAGATTTCATAGATTTTATCTTTTCGAAATCACGTGGCGCTTGAGTCGTAGAAAGGTTTTCATAGCTCTTCAAACTAAAGGAGAAGGCTGATTAACTTCGCTCAGTGAAAGTCAGTTAGTAAACAATGACTCTTTCTTACCAGTCTTTAACAGTTGGTCAACTTAAAGGAACCTTAAAAGCATAGGACGCATTAGAAGCACTATCGTGTAGAGCTCTCTGGCCTCTACACTACACGTGGTACTTCCTGGTCAAAGATAATCATCCTCAAAATACTATGGTATAAACGTCACTGACTTTTTGCAGTTTACGTCAAGATTCAATTAACTTTCAACAAATCTACATCTGTATAACCTTGTCCACCTATGGCGTATGTGGTTAATTTTACTGATCGCAGTCAATTCAAGAGATTGAGTGGTGCGCAAAAATTTGACCTCAAACGGTAGTTGAACACGTGGTTCACCGGAGTGTAGCAGGGCGGCGGCTTTGGTGGTGTTGAGACAGCACGCGCTCCCAGTAAGGGTGAAATACGCGTTCAACTCCCGATCGAAGTAGGATTTTTGCGTATCGCACAATGTTCTTGGATAAAAATTTACATAATCATGCCACTCCTTGAAAGCAGTTAGCACCTTCATATTCTAAATGTCATTACTCAGTCTGTAGTGAAAGGATCCGGGATCCAGTAGCATTCTCTGATTTCTGGCATCGATCTGTATCTAAACATGCTCTCGTCTTGGCTAAAACGTTTGAAAGCGCGCAGAAAATTCATGTTGATTATTACAAAACTTTTTGGAAAATTCATTTAGATCATAGTTTAGTTTACGTTCTAACTTTAATGTGTTACAGGTCTATGATGATATTCCACCAAAAATGGGGAATGCGCTTCGGTGTGATGTGTGGCTTCGGCGACTGTGGTGGCCATCATGGATAAACGGAAAATGAATAAACATTGGTCACAAGGAATAATTGTTACGTAGTTCGAAACTGAACGTTATGTTAAGCAGATGAATAAATCTCCCAATAGAACTATGCATGCGTGCGCATACGTGGATTAACAACAATCAGCAATTAATAAAGGATAAAGAGAAACATCCGCTGTTGACGAGCCATCAGGAAATGCGTCGCACACTCGGCTTCATGAAGTGTTGTTAGAGGTGACTGAATGCACATCCAGCCCTTATGTTGCCTTGTGGTGGATTGCCGATATTTCATATCATGCTCTTACACTTAGTGATAAATTCGGTGGCAATCTTTCGAAGAAGAGCTGCAAAGTTTTTAGAGCTCACAGTATAGGACTAATGCAGTGTAGTGTGAGTAGCGCAAAAAAAGCTGTGACCCCTGCGCTGCTGGGGCTCCAAAAATGGGTAATCGGTAACCGGTTTGCTTTTCTAAATTTTCTGCAATCAACTCAATTATTGAAAGTAAAATTGATTTACATGCACCAGTATGTGCTTCTTAGCTAATCTATGGAATGGGAGAGGTGAGGCGGAGGGGGGGGGTGGGATGGTGGGTGAGGGCAGATGCAGGCTATCTCAGCACAACCATGGATCGTTTGGCATTTTGACTGGTTGCACAAAAGTGCGACTTCTGTTATTCCATTAGAAACTGTTTCTCCGCCTCAAAACAAACTCTGGATCAAACGTCTTATTGTGATATTATAAGATTTCCTATATACGTTTATATACTTTTCGTGCTTACAGCGGAATAGTAATTGAGTTGCATTGCTGATGTTAAACGTGATTTCATTTCGAACTTTACACGATTACGGAAGGGTTCATTTGAAAGCGGCCACGTTCCGCGCTCTTTGAAGATTCAAGCTTTCGAAAATTTACTAACACTCCAATGAAAACTCTTGTCCACCGAATGGCTCAAATTTTCACTTGGTTTCCGGATGACCGAAAAGAACCATTCATTCTTACATTACGACGGCGCACTCCATATATATATATATATTATATATATATTATAATATATATAATATATGGAGTTGTTAACTATATATATAATATATATATATGACCATATAGATGTTTAAATTATTTTAATTTTTTTTTAGGAGTGTTAACTATTAAGGATAAGGATTAAGCTTCCGGCCGTGATCAATCTGTATTGGTTGATGCGCTATGCATCGACTTCGATTTTCTAACTTCGTTTGAGGTGATTGAAGGACATCTGGCCTTTACATTGAATCGCGGTGGCCTCCGCTTGAACCGACAGTGCTGCTTATCCTCCCACGCAAGCTTGAGGCCTGTCTGGTACCAATTTACCGACCCGGAGGGGATGGATGGCTTGGTGAGCCATGGTGTGAGCGTCGACGCATTACAACAGTGCATCCTAACTGTGTGGCACGGTCACGCAGGCACCTCTAAACCACGCGCCACATGCTGTGTAACTGATAATATAGTTTGCTGTTTTTTGGTTTTGTTCTACACGCCAGGATATCGAAAAAGGTTGGGCGGACACGTGTGCACTACGCACGCACAACCTGAGCAACCGATGGACGAGAGCCGTTACCGACTGGTTCATCGGACAGCTAAGCACAACACACGCTCTAAAGTAAGACCAGACCCGTTGGTCCGATTTCTTAACGAAAGCGATAGAAGAAAGAATGATGCTCAGCGCGAATTTTAGAGCGAGGAGGCCCACTGGGCCACTCGCACGCGAAGGGAAAAAGAAGAAGTTGCTGGTACCGCTCGAGCACT